>PVJH01014938.1:10470-55363 GCA_004026705.1 Nesogale talazaci | reverse complement strand
CTCCTGTATTCTGGAGAGATTTGAACATAAGCCTCAATATTGCCTAACTCTTCGTGGTTGTGTCTTTCAGAGTGCAGAAACAGCTTATACACTAGTGGAGTTTGCGTAGGAACCCTGGTGGTGTAGTGGGTTAGGAGTTGGGCTGCAAACTCCAAGGTCAGTTGTTCGAAACCACCAGCCACACTGCCAGTAGAAAGACAAGGCTTAGAAAGCCTTAGAAAGTCTGCCTTAAAGATTTGGTCTCAGAAACCAACATGGAAGCAGGCAGCCACATACCTCTCCCTCCAAACGACTGGAGGGTTTGAACTGCCAACCAATTGGTTAGCAGCCAAGCGCTTCCATCCTTGCAGGGCCAGAGCTCTGAGGCTTCTGTAACCCATCTCTCTGTGGACGCACTGGTGAAAAACAGTGCAGGGAAGGAGAAGCCAGTTTGGAAAGATTCCACGAGGTTCTGGCCACCAGACCTTCAACAGCTTTCTTTCATTCAGACTGTTTATCTCATTCAGACTGTAAGCGTCAGCTCCTGTCTGCCTCTGGTAGGCCGCCAGCTCATGCAAAGCAAGCACAAACACACCCCGAGGTGACTGACTCATTGGGACAGAGAGCATTTCCGAGGCTGTAAATCTTGACAGACAGGCTGCCACCACTTTCACCCAGGGAGGGTTCAGACGGCCAGTCCGCAACCCAGGCCTATGAACCACGCATGGCTCTGCCGGGCACCAGTGTGGAAACCATCCTATAGGCTTAGCTGTTCATCCTGGGATTGCTTCATTTGGGAGTTCAGAGCGGCTTTCTGTACAATGCCACGTATGTTCATAGCCGGCTGGTAGAGGAAGCTGGATAGGAACAGAGGCTGCCCATAAACTTACACCTCTGTTTATAAATAAAGTCCAAGGCCAGTTTTAGATTTGTTTTCTTATTATTTGCTCTTCCTTTGGGATTAAGGTGTTTCCCTGTTGTCTTGTGTTATTGTTGTGGGAGCGAGTGGGTATTTTCTGGTTTGTTTTTCTTTAGATGAAATTCCAAAAACTATCTCCAAACTCAACTGCTGTCAAGTGGAGGTGACTGACTCATGGGGACCCTTTACGACAGGGGCAAACTGGCCTTGTAGGTTTCCTAGACAGTAACTTTTTTTTTTGGGGGGGGGGGGCGCATCACGGCCCTCTGGTGGTGGGAGTAGGAGGCCCAGCCTTTGCTCCTGTGGAGCCGCTGCTGGAATCGAACTTCCATCCAAGTGGGCCGCAGTCCCACGCACAACCAGTACACTACCGAGGCTCAGCCCAGTGATAACTCTTCATGGGATGAGAACGCCTCATCTTTCTCCCAAGGAGCGGCTGGGGGGCTCAAACTGCTGGCCAGGTGGTTGGAAGCCCAACGAGTAACCACTGCACCACCAGGATTCCTCTACACAAAACAGACAAACGAAAGCCCAGTCAATGCTGACTCAGAGACCCGCTGTGGGTTTCTGACACTCTTGCTGTGTCTGGAGGCGAAAGCAGCCCTGTCTTGCTGCCTCAGAGCCACCGGTGGTGTCAAACCTGCAACCCTGCCCTGGCAGCCCACCAGGAACCACTGACCAGGGCTCCATGCGAAACCCAGACGAGGTCACTCTTTGTAGCTGGCTTCATCGTTTCATAGGATGATGGTGGGGAAGGAAATGGGAAGCCAGTTGTTAGGAACTGGGAAGCTAATAATGAGTCCATGAATGAGGAAGTGCTTCTGAAATGTATTAGGGTGTCGATTGCATCACTCCTTTTAATCTTTAAACCAAGGCTCCTCAAACTTTTTAAACAGGGAGCCAGTTCACTGTCCCTCAGACCGTTGAAGGGCCAGACTATAGTTTCAAAACAAACAAACAAAAACTATGAATAAATTCACTGCGGGCCCAGGATGAGTTAGCGGCTAAGCAGGACAGCGGCAGTGACAAAAACACCTGTTGGGCTGGATAAATGTCCTCCGGTGGGCCACATGTGGCCCATAGACCTTAGTTTGAGAACCCCTACTTTGAACCATTGAATTGTGTCAATACAACTGTTAAAATTGTCAGAAATAATCATAAGCTTCAAGGCTACGAGGGGAAATGTGGTCCAATTCATAAAGTCATGAATGGTGGATAGGGAGACTATTTATACATGAATTCCCTGATCCCCTTTTAGAAATTCAACTTGGCCAAAGAAACACCACTCAGGTTTCACACACATCAGAGGGCAGCCAAACACCAAGAAAGCAAACTACCATCCAGTCAAGTTTGACTCTTAGACACTGGCCAGGTGCCCCTGTGGGTTTCTGATACTTAACATCTTCTCTTATCACAATCCATACACCCACGCATCATGTCAAGCACATTTTTCATTCGTTGCCCATGTTATTCCCAAAACGTTTACTCTATGGGAGTAGAAAGCCTCTTTCTCCCTTGAAGAGGTTGGTAGTTTTGAACTGTTGACTTTGGGGTGAGCAGTCCAACAGAGAAGTCCAGGGATTCTTTGAGGTTACTCAACATATAGGAGAAAACAAGTCAGAAAAGGGTGGTAGAGGGGGAAAGGATTTCCTTTATGTCTGACCACCCCCAGGCTGTTGAGAGGGAACAAGGACGCTCCCTCACATCAACAATGTCAGGTCCACCTTGTTCTTGGACCAAAGGCACACAGGAATCCAGCTGGCCCAGGGTGAAGGACTTGCCAGCTCCGTCAAAAATGGGTGCTGTGATTTCCAAGCTGTTTCTGTTTTTTTTTTTTAATACCTTCCATTTTTTAATTAAAACTTTTAATAACATGCAACATGTCTGTTTTTCACTGAAGTTCTCCTCTGTTGTCTAGTGCTTGTGGTTGGCTGGTTGGCTTGCTTCCTGTCTGTTATGTATGCTTTTCTGGAACATGCAGTCTAGGAGAGGTATGTCAATGGAGACAGTCATGGGATAGGAGCCTGGCAGGGGATCATGGGGGAAAATGGGGAGTTACCAACAAGGAGTGTGAGAAGAAAATGTTCTGACATTGATTGATGTGGTGAGATGGCACAGATCTTCATATGATTGAATAATTAAACTATATGATGTGTGAATAAAACTATTACCAAAAAAGAGAGAAAGAAATGGGTGGTGTGAATCCACCAGCGGTTCAGCGAGAAAAAGATATAGCTATCTGCTCTTCTACTCTGCCCTCTACGGTCCCTGGGAGCCTGATTCCCCCCCACCCCCCCAACCGAAGGCGATGGGTGGGTCAGAGATTGGGAGAGATTGGGCATTATCTGACTTGGTCAGGCGGGCAATCCTGACATTCTTTCGGCTGTCGGCTTAGAATTCAAAGATGAAATGAAGCCACACCAGGTTTCAAGAGCAAATCATTCCGTTGTAATCAGTACCACCCCTTGCCCTCAGGCGTAAACACCCACCCTAGAAACCAAAGCAAACGGGGGACTGAAACCATTCCTAACGGCTGTTGGACTCGGCAGTAGTCACCACCACCTGCCACTAAGATCATTTGATGCTCATCAGCAAAATCATCTCCCTCTGCTCTGGCAGGGGCCTGCCTACTGTTTCACTCCTGGAGAACGTGGCAGGGGGAACTCGCCAAGGCAGCAGGCGGAGGGGTGCCTCCCCCAGGGCCATCATGCTGCCCTGCGCTTGGCTCCCTCGCTAGTCTGGGAAAGCCCACGGAGCAGACAGATCAGCTGTGGTTTGTTGGCAGCCCCAATATGTCTATTTCCTATGGCTCACGTCACCAGCTGGAAGCATGACTCACAGGAGCTGCTTCCCAGGCTGCTCGTGTCCATCCTCTCCAGATGCTAGAGAGGAGCCAAAGGCAGATGAGTAATCCTTGGAGCTGAACAGAGATCCACAGGATAAACGAAGCTTCGCCAGCTGCTACAGCCAGGGAACACCTGCTAAAGCCATTTACAGCTGCTGGGTGGGGGCGGGTGGGGGCGGGCGGGGGAGGGTTTTCCAGCCTCCCTAAGGAAAACAGCAAGGCCCTGGAGGATGACAGGGCAGGAGAGTGGGGCAGCTCAAGCTGACCTTGTGCCCAGCACTGCCACCCCTCATCCTTGGGTGAGGAAGGCCATATTTCCATATTCCCTCACCTCATGGATGCCACTGTTGAGATGCTGACACATTAAGAGATTTCCCCCCTATGATAAAGTGACCAGATATCCCGCTTTATAACAATTTGACAACGTCCTGTGGTGTTTTAAAATTAAAATATATTACAATACAATTTTTGAGTTCTTTGAAAATTTTTTGCTCCATATTGCTCAAATTTTTAATCAATAACACACACACATGCCCACACACACCATCAATGGTGTCCTGCTTAAAATTCGATCACGTTACCCTACAGTCACAAGGGTAAAGAGCGGAGCTGGGACTGGGAACTAGCTATTCCCGTAGTCTAGTGAATTTCTCTACCTAATTTATCTGATCACTTACTAATCTATGAAATAAGCAGTTTGTTTCATCTCGTACCCTAAATTACCTCTTCTGCAAAATGGGCAGGGGTGGGGGGGACAATCCTAGCAGCTTCATTAAGTTATTGGTAAAACGAGGGCCGCGTGGGAACACACAGCACAAGGGCTGGCACTCAGCAGACTCCACGGGAATTACAGCTCTCCATTTCACGTCCTGTTTATCAGGAGTCCCAGTGGAGGAGTGGCTTTATGTTGGGCTGCAATCCACAACGTCAGCAGTTTGAAACCACAGCCCCTGCTCAGGAGAAAGACAGAGCTTTCTGTTCCCATGAACAGTCCCTGACACCCACAGGGATAGTCCTAGCCTGTCTTACCAGGTCACAGTGCACCGACAGCTCCTGGATGGCAGTGAGTTTGTTTGTTTCGTTTGTGCAGAATATTTTATATAAGAGATACAACTGAGAGAAGGTCAAGTGGGGGCCTTCAATTGTTCACTAGGGATCCACAGAGTCTAGATGGGACTACAGTGGTGACAGAGGGAAAGGGAGAGGAACCAAGCTCAGACCCACTGACCCAAATGTTCTCCCCAGTGCCTGGAACATACTAAACTCTCAGAGAATGTTTGATGAATGAAAGAGCAGGCCTAGGCATAGAAGACAGGAAGAGGCTTAGAAGGGAGGGAGAGGGAGGCATTGGTGACCCCCTAGATGCTCTGACCCAAGGAAACCAGGCTTTGGAGAGACTGAGTTCAGCATGTGATGTCCTATAGGAAAGACCTGGTAAGGTAGTCATTGCTCATTGGGCTGCTAGCTACAGGATCAGCAGTTCAAAACCATCAGCTGCTCTGTGGGAGAAAGAGGGAGCTTTCCATTCCCGTGAAGAGTTACAGTCTCAGAGATTCAATGGGGACGGTTCTCCCCTGCCCTATAGTGCCGCTATGAGTCCACGTCAACTTGATGTCCATGAGATTGGTTTGGTTTGTGTTTAGGGAGCCTTGAGGGCCCAGGGGTGGAAGTCTCCCCTTCCCCTGCGTTGATTGCAGTCCACTGACTGGATGTCGCTCATCGCCACCACCTGCTGTGCATGGCGGCTAGCATGTTTCCATGATGCTCAGGAGGTTTCAGCAGAGCTTTCCGACTCCGATGGACTAGGAAGAAAGGCCAGATGATCGACGTGCAGAAACCAGATGCAAACAATGAACTACAATGATGTGATCCACAGCCAATGTCGCGGAGTGGGCAGGACCAAGCAGTGTTCTTCCTGCTCATGACCTCAAGATGAGTCGAAAGCCGACTTGGAGTCGGTTCCTGCAATCCACTAACATCGATCTGCAAGGGAGGGCCTGCAGCTCACACCTGGGAATGGAAGATGGCTAAGAAAAGGGGGTGGCAGACTCTGACGTGTTCTCGGAAGGCAACTCTTGTGTGAAGGTGCCCAGCAGATGAGGGGAGCCAGCATATTGGCCTGGTAGCTGTGTGGGAACTAGCTTAGGGGCCAAATGTGTTGAGCCAAATATTAGTCTAATAAAGCCCTTTGGGGGGGCGGATAACTTTATTAACAAGTTAAGATGTGCAGATGGAAGGAAATTAAGTTACATTGAAATATATTCATTGAGGTTGAAATCAAACAGCTGAGAAAATCTGAGCTGTGTAGACACCTTCTTTTTTGGAAGAGTGAGGGTATGGAGTGAAGGAGCAACTTCTTTTCAATGTTCTTGGACCAATTGTTTCCGTTACATTTTGTGTCTGTTTAAAGATAGGAGAGAAGTTCCTTGTTCCTTACCGTCTGATGTTTTAAGCAGAAGTGTAAACTTGCACATCACTGCTCTTTAAGAAGCCATTTTCCCCATGCATTAAAAGTAATAAACCAAGCCCACTGCCATAGCATCTATTCCACTCTCCATGACCCTCGAGGGATCTCTGGGGTGTCTGGGGTGTGCACCATCCTGGGGACAGGAAGCCCTGTCTGTCTTTCTCCCACAGGGCAGTTGGTGGATTCCAACTTCTGCCCTTGAGGTTAGCAGTTCAGTGCATAACATGACTAGGCCTAAAAAAAAAAAAGAAGAAGAAGAAGAAGAAAGAAATATCAAGATCTTCGATTAAAAGATAATTCAAGGGAATTTTCTTAATAACTGTGGTGGGCCAGAGATAAGTTCATGTTTGTTGATGTTCGAGGTATTTCAAATGACTTGGGTCTGTTGTCAGGAGCAAGAGCAGCAATGGGTTTCACGTAGCATGGCCATGAAAGACACACAAGATGCAACTTCTGGGTAATGGGACCGTCCGTGGAATTTTCTTCCTGCCTTCCTTTTAAATAAATATCTTTTATCTTTTTTAGAAAAGAAAAGATGTACTGAGCCAATTGTACTACATTGTAGATAAATTAGTTGTTTATTTATTATGTTTATATATGTGTGTGTGTGTGTGTGTGTGTGTGTATATATATATATATATATATATAAATGATTAAAGAAGAAAGAAGATTTAAAGCCTGGGATAAAAGAGACCATGGGCAGATTTCAGAACTAGACAGAACTTTCCATTTGGAGTCCATTATCTTGCCTTTCACCTTGTCTTTCTCATTTCCTCAAAGCTTCAAGACTGCTTGTGCCCATCTCCTTCATCAGGGCTCAATCAAGGACTTAATCAAGGGTTTCAACCTACAGCATGTCTTAAAGCTCTTCTCTCCTCTCCCCTCTGAAAAGTCCCCTCCTTCCTACCTCGTCAGCGCTGCCAATGCAGGGGATCTGGACTCAAAATTAATCATCATCATCATCATCATCCCACTGCTGCGGACTCGATTCTGACTCATAGCAATCCTATATAGGAGGATCTCACTCCCCCTGTAACTTTCCAAAGCTGTAACTCTTTCTAGAATAGCATGCTTCATGTTTGCCCCCACCCCCTCACTCCCACAGCAACCGTTAGCTTGGAACTGCTGACCTTGAGGTTGGCAGTGCAGTGCATAGCCCATGACCCTCCAGGGGACACGCCCTGAGTCTAGCACTTGCTGAGGATGATCAAGGATGACAGCCTTTGGTACGGACCACAACTCCATGTCATGGAACCCAAAGTCCTCACAGCTGGACCCGTAAATAGCATCATGAGAAACAGAGAAAAGATTGAAGTGGTCAAGGATTTCCTCGGGCGTGGTTCCACAGTCAGTCTTCATGGAGGCAGCTGTCAATAAAGCTAAGGATGCACTGCATGGGGTAAAGCTGCGGAACAAGACTCTTTGGAGTGTTGAAGAGCAAGGATGACCCTTTGTAGAATAAAGTGCGTCTGACCCGAGCCAGGGTATTTTCATTCACCTTGTATGAATGTGAAAGTTGGACATTGGATAAGGAAGACCAAAAAGAATCAATACATCTGCCTGATGTTGCCGGCAAAGAAGACTAAAATTCCCAGGCGGTGGCAGAAAAACAAAGACATCTGTCTTGGAAGAAGAATGCTTCCTAGATGTGAGACATCACCTCACACACTTAGGACATATTCTAAGGAGAGACTCATCCCTGTGGGAGGACATCCTGCTTGGAGGAGTGGATGGACCGTGAGGAAGAGGAAGATCCTTGCTGCGATGGCTTGACACATTGACTGAGACAAGCATAACAGCCATGATGAGGTTGGCAGAGGACCGGGCTGTGTTTCACCATGAGTCAGAACCAACTGGATGTCAACGAACTTGTTGTCAGCATGGAGTCTATTCTGACACAGGGTGACATGAGTGTCAGACTATTCCCTTGTGCTCCCTCTCATTTGCAGTGGCAGATTTTTTGGGAGGATCACCAGGCCTTTCTTCCAAGGCACCTCTGGGTAGAGTCGAACTGTCAACCCTGCTGTTAGCAACCAAGAGCTTTAACCATTTGAACCCCCAGGTAAGCCTGGCCTATACTAAAGTTGGAGAAGATATAGGTGAATGACATCGTTTACAGCAAACCATGGTTGATTTGCAACTGGCAGGCCCTTAACCCTCCAGGAAATATTTGCCATTTTAGAAAAGAGAGTGCCTGATTATCATAGGTGACCTTTAAGCAGTGCCTTCTTCAGACAGAAGCAGAAAGTACGGACGCTGTGCTAAAAGAGGTCCATGAGTTGGAGCAGCTACCGCAGTCCAGCTAGCTGGGACTGTGCTTCCAAGAAAGATTCTATCCGCGGCAGCTGTGTTTCAAAGTTCCCTCCTATTCTCTGCATCAGAAAATGCCAAGTCTTAGCTTCTAGGACAGTTTTTTTCCTCTTGCCTCGGCCGTTCTGTCTTTGGGAGTGGAGGAAGTAGGCATCCATTAGAAGCTTGTCTCCCTTTGAAGCTGTGTCTCCTAGCCTCCTCAGGAACTTGGCTGAAGGTGAATGCCCTTTCCAGGGTTTTTCCTTTCCTCTCTTTCCCTCCGCCCACCACTGCCCATCCCTCCTCAGCCGAAAAGATTCTGATAATGAATCAGTGATTCTGACTTGCTTTAGTTTTTCATCATTTAACATGCCAGAAGAACTGTTCTGTCTTTTCACACAGACTATAATTTTAAAAACGTCACTGAAAGAGCAGGATGCGGGCTGAGCCCCGGTGGCGTGGTGGTTGTGCCCAATGGGACTGCGGCCCATTGGGTTGGAGGTTCAAATCCAGCAGCAAGGCTGGGCCTCCTACTCCCACCACCAGAGGGCAGTGATGCCCCCTCCCCAAAAAAGAAAGATCCAGGATGCAATGGAAGAGTGTCATGAAAACATTACATGTAGCAGCGGCTGGGCAAGATGCTCCAGCGACAGCCCTGGCAGAGAGTGTTGTGGGGTGGCCAACGAGCCCATGTTGTGGATGGACTCACCATGTCTTGCCTGCACTGATTCCGAGCAGTTTGAAGGAACAGTATGGTGATGCAGCCTCACTTAGTTAATGACCTTGGGTAATTGGGTAGTTAGGCTTTAGTTAATGACCATGACCCAGGTTTCTCTGCTTACAGGTACAATGTCACTTGAAGAACTGGTTCAGATGACTTCAACACTAGATACATTCGTTTTGTCCTCTACTTCAGTGTTTGGAAGTTACTTATGGTTCTATGAAATGAAGCTATTAATACACTCCTAGAGCAATACCTGCACATCAAGAACACCAACACAAACCCAAATCAAGGAGTGGAGTTTTCCCAAAGGTACATGGTGAAAGGACCATCAACAATTGCTTCCGTACACAGGAATGGGTTTCTCAGCTATAGGAAATCCAAGTGGACTGAGGACTGGAGACATGTAAGAAGATTTCTCAGGGGGAGAAGGATGAAACCCAGTCAGCATTTAGTTCTCTGCCTCTTCTCCCACATCATCTTCTCCTTCACTGTCTGATTTCAGTGATAAAGGTGGTGTAAGTCTTCATTCAAGTATCAAGTACCACAATGGCCTCTTCAAATGCCATATTAGCCAGTGGACAGGTAAGCCTTAGCTTATTAAGGATCTCTTAGTCAAATACAGAAAAGTTCAGAGCCAGCCCCAGGCAGATTGGATATGTGGGTTTCATGTCCTTTTGGCTTATATCAAATGCTTCTTGGGAAGCTGCTCCAGAATTATCCATCATTGTTTTTTATCCTGACCACATGCTACCTCAGCAAGGTACTAGTGATAATCTTTCATCTTCAGAGGGAAGACCTTACTTTCTGGATTCATTCCATTGGCTTTTAGATACTTAAACTGCAATTTCAACAATTCCGGGACTGTGGTGCCAATGAATTGCAGTTTCCACTGCTCTTGCTCCCAACAGGCCTTTATCAGCTGCAGCTTCTTGTCGGAAGTGTTTTTCTGCTGGATGCTCAAGGGTGACCTGAGAGATGAACTTGCAGCCCCAACAACATCCTTGGACCACCACAAGCAGGTTGTTCTCCTTGTCAGACAGGTAGCCCCCCTGCTCCTGGCCATGTTGTCGTAGCACTCAGCCTGCTTGATCATCTTCATCTTCTGGATCAACTCCGTCTTCTCCCTGGTGGAGGGACTGACCTCTGGAAGGAACAAGGACAAGGAGAAGAGACCTGGAGAAGTCCTAAGAGTGACTCGAGGCAACCTGGATCTGGAAGGGCTCTCCTAGAAAACCTACAAGTTCCCAACTCCTTAGTAATCTTAGCTTTGATCTTCTAGGTGACGTCTTATCCTCCTCTTAAAAATGAAGATACTTACAAGGCGATTTAAGATCTATCTATATTACATGTAGTAAGGGCAAGTTACAATACTAGTTGAGAAAGTTTTTACAGTAATGTATGTGTGTGTGTGGTATGAAATAAACATACTTCCTATGGGGTGTGGTTGGATTTTGAAAGCCACCATATACAGTTTATCTAAATCTTAAACAAAACAAAACAAAACATTAATCTAGAGTGCAGTTAATGTCCTCACAGTTGGCTTTTGAAGAAGAATTTTCCAAATCTCCAGATCCTTCCCATCGATCCAAAGTGGTGGCAGTGTTTGTTTTCAGCCAACCTTGATGGTTGGCAGAGGAGTGCCCCCTCCACTCCCACACCAGTTGTCTGACACACGCAGCTGGAGCATGGGCTGAAGGCACTTCGGCAAGGTCATAGGGTAACCCAGGATAAGGTTCATAAGTTAAATGGATGGCATCATTCAGCATAGAAGAGGGCAGAGTCTATACCTACGTGATAGTTATTCCTATTTTTAGTCACTAGGTTACTACAACAAAAAAGGCACTACTATTCATTCTACTACCAAGAGATGGCTCTCCTACCCCCCTGTCAACTTTCTGTCCTATGGTGGCTGTGTGTGGCAGTGATGCTGGAAGCCAGGCTTTGCAAACACCAGTAAGATCCACCTTTGGACATGCCTTTGGAGGAAGGCATGGCTAGCTCCTTCTGAAGCCTAGCCAACAAAAACCCGAGGGATCACAACAGAATATTGTCTGAAGGTCTTGGACAGGAGGCCATGAGACAGGGTAGAGAAGCAGTACTGAGACCGTGGATGGCTTTCTGGTTCAAAAGGCCAAGAGACTACGTGGCTGAAACTAAGGACCTGAGAAAGGGGGTGGGGGACGTAAGACTTGGCTGCTGGCTGAGGAGATGTTTCTGTGGAACAGTATCCTAAATACTTTCTGATCCTGGCTTCTGGTAACCTATTAACTCTCCTAATAAACCCACATAAATCTGGAAAACGAACCAAATGAATATTGTCTGTTCGATGTGGTACTAGAAGAGGAGCCAAGATTGGAAGTGTCTTGGGATACATTAGAAGTCAAAGCACAGGGCTTGAGCTGATGAACAGTTGGGGCAGTATTTCCTTCTGAGGGTCACAGGTGGCTCCATGGATCAGCGCTGACTGACTGACGACAGCTTGCAGCAACAGCAGCAGCGGTCGAGGTGGAAAGAACAGGCTTCACTTCTAAGCAAAACCCAATTGTACGGTGGGGGGAGGTTTTGTTAGTAACACTCGTTACTCGATGCAGGTCTTGTATTATTACCCGTTGAGGCTCCAGGGCACAAAGTCCAGTGGGTAGTAGCTAAAGGAAAGATACCACCACAAATGCGGAGCTAGCAATGGATATTAAATAGCACTAAATACCATATTAGTGATTAAACTTTATGTAGAAATGATAGTGTGGTGAGAATCACTAGTTTGCATTGAGACCTATGTGTTAATCTGGGTAGACTAGAGAAACAAATCCAGGGAAACTCATATGTGTATTAAAGAGAGTTTTATATAAAGGGCAATTGTAGATTAAGAAAGCATCCCCATCCAGGCCAATCCAAACCCACAACTCTAACCCAATTGTTAACCCAATTGTCTGATACCAATCTATGAAATCCTCTGCAGACTCATGAAACATATGCAAGGACGCCGAATGCAGGGCGATTCCAGGCCCTTGGGTGGGAAGTCTTTGGATCCAGAAACGTTGTAAACATCTCAGCACTGGCAAGGGTGTCTTAAGTGGCTTCTCTGGCTTCAGAGTTCTGGTTGCATCAGGGTACTTCCCTGTGGTTTCTCCAGCTCAGGACTCTAGTGTAGTTGCATATGTCTTGTTAGCTGCACTGTCTCTCAGGCAGTGACCAGAGAGAGAGGTGTCTCCTGCCTCCAAGGAGGGAATACAGTATTTCCCAGAATTTTCAGAAGGCCATGCCCACACAGAGGTCTCATTGGTTGATTGACAGGTCAGACTCCATCCCTTCACTTGTAATCCTCTCAAAGTGATACCAGACCATGTAACTACCATAACCTGGGATTGCAATTTGCTTCCATTCACTGGCTCACTGAAAATACTTTCTAATCTCTGATCAATGATATAAATTGAAGGGAACTAAAATTTTAAATTCTTTTATGTTTTCCCTTTTTTCCCCCACCCCCAAATTTTAGATTCTTATTTGAACATATTTTAAAAGATATGTGAGGTTGGATGGCAAGGTAGCCCTTCTATTTTGGAGCTGGACTGGCAAAACTAATAGCCCAGATACTTCTTTGTTGCTTAGTTTGCCTTTGGGACAGAAGACCACATTTGGGAAGGTATCTGTAAAGAAGTTAGGAAGTTCATGGGTTTTTTTTTTTCTTCCACCAAACATTTTTGAAGTGCAGATTTTCTGGCCAGTATGGATGGTGAAAACATTGCCTTGAGTGTCTTCTTTCTTTCATTTGTTTTTGTTTTTTTTTACTTTTCTTTGTGTGACAATATCTGGGGTCAAACTGGGATTTGAGAGGATTAAGGGTGAAGAGGTGGTGTCTAGTCTATCAAGAAGGTCATAGCCATTGAAGCCTCTGTGCAGGCATGGTCTTCTCCTTAGGATTCTGGGAATTCCTGTGTTTTCCTCCTTGGGGCTGGGATACACACTTTTTGTCTGCTCACTCCCTGAGAGAGACACTACTGACACAACACATGGCACTACATTGATAGACCCCATGCCCTGGCAAATGGAGGAGCTACATGGAGACTCCTGGCAGTGCTGAGATGCTTCTATCGCCATTGAACTAACTTTGCACCAACTGGCCTGTGATCTTTCTGCATTTTGTGTCATTGAATGTATTTTGTGAGCCTGAAGAGGACTTTATAGATTGGTATCAGACATATGGGCTAATATTGAACATAAGGACTTGATCTGGACTGGGCTGGGATATTTTCTCAATATTCGACTGCTCTTGGATATAATACTCTTTCTTATACACATATGTGTGTCCATGAATTTGTTTCTCTAGTCTACCCAGACTAACACATGTTGTAAATTAGGTAAAAGTTGACAGAACATATCCTTGCTTTGTAATCAGCAGTTTAAACACATTCTGATCCACTTCATTGTTGGCAAGTCCCTCAGTGCACCATCACGTAACCCATTTCCTCCATGCTTTTCTTCCCTATGTCTATCCCTCCTTCTTTCCTAATCCTCTTAACTTTGTCCTTCAGTAAACGCTGCCCTTTTAATCTTCAATGGTTGATTAGTCTGATAAAGAAGGCAATTCAGTTCTAGTAAATTTCACAATAGTAAAGGCCATAGTCTTAGGGGGGGTCTCTGTCATGATTTTTCTTTCTGTTCCACATTTTCTGCCACTCATCCAGGGTCTCCTATTGTAAACCTTTCTCAGATCAGTTGGCAGTGGTAGTGGGGCACCATCTAGTTCTTCTGGTCTCAGGGTTGTAGAGACTGTTCACGTGGTCCACTGGACTACTTTTTTTTCAAGCCTTTAGGTTTTCATCCCTCTTTTTTCCTCTCAGCAGAGGAGACCAATCATTGTCCCTCAGATGGCTGCTCATGAGCTTTGAAAACCTCATCCACTCTCCTATTCATCAAAGAAAGATGTGAAACATCGACTTTAAGGGCTCTCACACTGTCAACAACTGGCTGAGCAGCCTGTCCCTGCCACCTATTTTGCAAGGAGACTTTCCCCCACTGTTTCTGAGTCTGGGGAAAGCTCCTTCTTCACCTTCCAACTCTGATCCTCAGAAAAAGACTGCTTACTCATTGCATTTCCTGGGCAGTATTAAAAAAAAAAAAAAAAGGCCATTTCTGAATCTACTCTCTTTTCTGAGAATACAAAATAATTAATTTAAACAGAGCCATCGCCTGATTTATAAAGCCTTAGTGATGTCTCTACGATGTATTCGCACTATTGTTTGGAAATAATAGACAAACCAAAGTACAGCATCATAATAGAATACTATTTATCACACAGAAGGAACCAGCTATTGATACAGGCCACATCACGTAGACATCATAAAAGCATTGTGCAACGTGAAAGAAACAAGTAGTTTCTAATGGATTCTGACTGGTGGCAACCCCCTATGTGTCAGATTAGAAATATGGTCCCAAAGGTTTCAATGACCGAGTTTCAGAAATAGACCACCAGGACTATCTTCTGAGGTGCCGTCGATGGACACACATCTTTAATCTCTCAATTAGCAGTGAGATGCATGGACTTTTGGTCAGTTGTCTGTGGAGGTGGAGATAAGGCCTTGTCTTATCTCTCCCTCTACTCATCCTTCTGGCCTTGAGAAAATCACAACTCCCCTGAGTCCCATGATGTATTTACTAACAAATAACTGAGATACTGAATGAAGCAGTCTCTTTTTTGTTCCTTCTAGCTCAAATGCTTAATCCTTTCTATATATTACTGGGGGTGGGGGAGTGGTGGGAAGTGCGATGTTAATCAAACCAAACCCATTACCCTCGTGCTTTACAGACACACTCACTGCCATCCAGTCAATTGCGACTCATGGAGACGTGATAGGGTAACGTAGAACTACGCCTGTGGGTTTCTGAGCATCTGACTCTTGACAAGCATAAACACGGGTCGTGCAGTTAGCAGCCCACTGTGTGCCCACAGACGGCGAATCGTTTGTGCCCCCTCAGCTCTGGCAGTATTAATATCCCTTATTGTTAAAGGAAAACCATAAACCCTTGTTTTGAGAAGCAATGAACTTGAGCCCTAGAGGTGCAGCAGTGCTTGCTTGCTAACTAAAAGGTGGGTGGTTCAAGCCCACCCAGAGGCTCCAAGGCCAAAAAATCTGACGACCTGTTCCCTGAAAGCTTAGAGTCTCTAACACCCTCTGGGGGGAGTTCCACTTGGTTACTCTGCAACTCACAGGGTTGCTATGAGTTGAAAATCTACTTGAAGATACTTGTCAAGGGCTACCACAGAGTCTATGCCAATCATAGCAATCCTATCAGACAAAGTGAAGGAGAGTGTCCGAGGCTATTCATTCTTTCTGGAAGCTGATGACCACACTCTATCCCATGGAGCAGCTGGCGAGTTCAAACCACCACTCTGTTTGTTAGCAGTCAAGCACTTAACCACTGTGCCACCAGGAATCCCAACAACAAAGGGAGGCTTAACTATCACAGAGGCACAGAGTGGAGGTGGTCACAGATCCACAGAGTGGATGTGGTCACAGATCTGCAGAGTGGACATGGTAACATCCACAGAGTGAGGATGGTCATAGAGTCACAGAATGGGCATGGTCACAGATCCCCAGAATGGGCGTGGTCACAGATCCCCAGAAGTGGGTAGTAGCATCCACAGAAGGGGAGGATCACAGAGCTACCGAGTGGGGATGGTTATAGATTCACAGAAGAGCGATTGTAACAAGGTCACAGAGTAGGGCTGGGGAACTTCTAAGAAAGAAAGAACAAGACGAGAAACTGACTTTTTTCTCTTTTTTTGAAACCGCTTTTCTTCTGGAAGGTATATTTTTTATATATAAAGAAAGAAGACATACACAAAGAAAGAAGTGGGGGTGGGTGGAAACAGATCAAAAGCCTTCAAAAAATAAAAATAAAAGATAGAGCCTCTGACCAGAATTTCTTCCGCTTCAGAATGAAGAAATAGTGGATAGCAGTCAAGATGTGGAGAACCCTGAACTGCTGGAGCAGCTGGGCGCTCTTGAAAACCTTTCCCCTGTCAGGTGAGAGACCAGAATCTTCATAGAAGTCATTTTTATTCCCTTGGGTGGGGGTGGGGGGGGCCAGGAAGGAGGGATCATCTTTTTTATATCACATCTATCCTGGATAAAATCACAATATTTATTTGAAACCCTAGCCTTTGTTTGTATCTGTTAAAATACCAAAGAACGGGTTGAGCCCCGGTGGCGTAAGTGGTTGAGTGCAGAACTGCAGCCCGCAGCCTTGGCAGTTCAAACCCAGCGGTGGCAGTGAGGCCCACAAAAAAAAAAAAAGATACATTGTCCACAAGAATTGAACAAACTTAACACATTAAAGACCAGATATTAAAAAAAAAATACCAAAGAACAAAAATCCATGTATCTCACAGATGAAACCAGAAAAAGAACTATCAGGGCCTGTCTTATAAGCCAGTGGTTCTCAACCTTCCTAATGCCTCGACCCTTTCATACAGTTTCTCATGCTGTGGTAAGCCCCAACCATAAGATTATTTTCATTGCTACTTCATAACTATAACTTCGCTACTGTTATGAATTGGGAGACCCCTGTGAAAGGGTCATTTAATCCCCAAAGGGTCATGACCCACAAGTTGAGAACTGCTGTTATCATTCAAGCTTTAAAAGCCACAGTCACAATGAGTCAACAAGGATGCCAAGGCAGGGAGTGGGATTGGGCTTTGGTTGTGGTTGCAGGTTCTAACCCCCAGGACCGTCTCTGACAGCGTAGAACTTCTCCTTACAGTTTCCAAGGCTGGAATTTCTTATGGAAACTGACTATCACATCTTTCTCTGATAGAGTGGCTGGTGGGCTTGAACCACTGACCCTTTGATTAGAAGCCGAACACTTAAACCGCCGCTATCCAGCCAGGCTCCCTGTCTTCTGTTTTCTGTGATGTTTGTTTTTCAGTTGTCTAGAAAGTAGTAAAGATAAATTCATTTTCATATGGACTGAATGAGTGGTTTTAATACATTCAAAATTGAGCCCCCCCAAGGTCACGGTGTATAAGAAGGTAAGGTTATTTTGATGTTGCCATGTGTTTGAATGCTATGCCGTTCAGAAAATCTGAATTAAGAAGGAAAAGATCAAATGCATCAGGAAATAATAATTGCTTTTGATGTTCTTTATGCTCAGGCTCTCCATCCCTTTGACTATCCTCCCCCCCCCCCACCATCACATTGGTGAGACCCACAGCGTCTGACCTGGGAGTGCCATTCACCTCCCAGACCCTCTCACAATGCTTGACTTGCAGCGGGCCCTCAAACATGAATGAATTTGCCCTTGATTAAAAGTCAGGATCAGTTCAATTATACTACTTTGTATTCTTTCACTTGAGGGTTTACTCAAGAAAACATATATGGGGATCTTCTTACAGATTGAAATATGTCTTTGAACTAATGACAGTCGGTGACCCAATGCAGCATCTCGGAAGGTGACATTGGTCTTAGTGGGGTTGTCTCTGCAAAAATACTACTTGATGATGTGTCCCAGTGCTTTCTTGAAGCAGATGGACTTTGAGGGATGTTTCTATTACCAGAACCCAAGCCAACTTTTCTTGTTTTAAGCCTTAGTTAGATGGGTCCTTTAAGGTCATTGATGAGTTATTGGACTAATTTACAGCAAAGTATTAAGTTTTATGTCTAATGAGGCATACACAGAAAGAAAAAATCATGGCACTTAACTAATGCAGCAAAATGTCTTCATGATTTTGGGGAAATAGCTTTTTGATTTTAGGGGAAATCACTTTAAGAAACAGCCTAATTAGCAAAAGGACTAACTAAACAGGAAATAGATAAATCTGGAATTCTACTGGGTATGTTCTAGCAGCGGCTTTGAATAAATACCTGAAGACCATCATTCTCTTTTGTCATTGTGTAATCTATCTTCCATTATTTAATCTACAAGGGAGCTTCCAAGAGTTCATGGGAAAATGTCATTAAAATAGAATTAAAAAAAAATACTGATTTTGAATATCACATTGGGCAGCATCCCTCTCTTCACAAGTTATATTTTGGGGTGGGGGGGGCTGGTCATGGAAGCTACCCAGTGCTGCTCCTGAGAGCCGCCGCTGGATTTGAATCGCCAAGCCCACGGGCCGCAGTCCCACACTCAACCACTTACACCACCGGGGCTCAGCCCTCACAAGTTATATTTTTGTGAGTGAAAAAAAACACATGAAGCAATCTACATGATGGTTAATATCCCATAATCCCCTTGCTTTGGCCATGATTTTCAATGGTTTGGTAATTATGTCATCTAGTAATTATGCAATGATGTAGTCATCTTACGAAATAAGGTCTCCTAGAATGTAATCACCTCTATGATGAGGTCTGTTATGAGGCAGCCATCAATGGAAGGGACATTTCTTGGGAGTATGGTCTGCTCTGCTTCCAGTGTATGAGAATATTTTGGCAAAACTCTGTTGTTGTTTTGGAGAAATCTCAATGACTGCCTCTGGCTTATGGACATCTGACATCTGGTGTTTTGCCACTGACCTGCCATATTACCCGCCAATTTGGCTGTGTCACTCCCTGCAGTTATGAGTCAGCAGAAGTCACCAGCCTGATGTCAAACTCATGAACTTGGGACTTTCTAAATGGGTAGAGGGTCTCTAACCATGTGAGCCATTACTTGAGATCAGGCTCTTTATAAATCTAAATATGTATACAGTTCACTGGGTTGGTTTC
This sequence comes from Nesogale talazaci, assembly GCA_004026705.1. NCBI lineage: Eukaryota > Metazoa > Chordata > Mammalia > Afrosoricida > Tenrecidae > Nesogale > Nesogale talazaci. Next base: position 36,433 of record PVJH01014938.1, on the reverse strand, counting down.
TGTAAAGAGCTCAGGCTGAGGCATTCGGTACTATGAGTGATTTCAGAGAAGCAAATCCTAAGGATAAGTTTTCTAAATTGGCTCCTAAGTCTGACTAGTCCTAAAGGCACAACATCTTGCAGCATTCAGACAGGTTTTTTTGAAGAGGCTGTATACAGACTAACCTAAAAAGTTCCAGTTCATATGCACCTGGATTTAAAGTGATCTTGACCATCCGTGGATGCCTGCAGAAAAGTTCTCTCAGTAATACACTTGTCTCTGTCTCAATGGATTGCTGTCCAAGAAATGTTCCAAGCAAAACAGTGACTTCTAAGGTAATCTTCTAGGTGATTAAATTCCAAGCAGAAGGCAACTCAGAAAGTTTCAGTGGCTTTCTTTGAAATTAGTCTGCAGGAGTTCTTTTGATAGATGTCCTCAAAGGACATAGGATAGTCACAGGGGCTTATGATGACAATGTTCTGAAAATCGCATTGGTCAGAAAAAGACCACGAGCAGTGCACTGTGGGATTGTCAACCATCTCAGCTTGCTTGCTCATCCTTAAAGGTAACAAGAATCCCACTGAGAAGCCCTACCCTGTCCGATCTTACAGTCTCTTGATTACTCTGCCAGATTTACGTTTGTCCACACAGATTCAGAGACTATTTCAAAGGTACACACTCTGTTCTCTTGAGGTAAACTGGCATTTGGCTGTGATGTCAAGCCAAGAGCACAGGATCCTTGGTGGGGGAGAGTTGGAGAGATGGATACACGGCCTTCAGAAGAGTGTAGTCCTCAATGGAAGCTGTAGTGGGAAAGAAGAGCTCCACGTTTTAATACATTTGTTTAATTAAGGCTTCTGTGATTTTGTGACTTTTGACTGATCCCCCTATGCTTAAAACCAGCATCCAATATATGGTCTGTTTCTCAAATCATCAGAATTTATGCATTGAGAACTCTAGGGGCAGAGGTGGGGGCGACACCACTCACTATTGCTCTTAATGACCAGCCGACTGTACGCAATGTGAGCCTGAAGAACTTAGTTCCCAAAGGAAGAATACTCTCCCACCTGATGACAAAATATGGGTTCCATTGAATTCGGAGCTAAGAACGCCACCTGGCTCCTCTGGGCCCCTCATGTCTCTGGATCAATGGACAAAGAAAGGAATCATCGTATTGAGTAGTCTGACTGATCCTTGTTACCAAGGGGAAATGGGATCAATACTGCATAGACGAAATAAAGAATATGTTTGAAAGAGGAAGCAAGGGAAGGCACCTTTTATTTCTATCATGCCTGTGATGAAAGGCAATTGTAAGCTCCAACAATTCAATTTTGCCATGACTACTTCAGAAATAAATTTTGCCATGACTACTTCAGACCCTTCAGAAATAAAGGGATGGGGTCACTCACCAGACAGAGGACCACGACCAGGGTAAGATGCTTGCTGAGGGCAGAGAGAGTATACAGTGGGTGACAGGGTAGCTCTAAATGCTAGCTATGACCATGTGACTAGTTGCAGAATCAGGGTCTATAGTTGTTATGAGTATTTATCCCGTCAGCCAACACATTTGATATTCTTCACTTATAAAATACCAGAGGAGAAACAGGGCCAGTGCTTTATTTGGAGATTATTTACAGAATCAGGAGATAAATGGAGGTGCCAAATTGACAAGCACTGGACTGCGATGTGTCAGCTGTCTGGGCCGTGATTATGAGTGGGGTTGGCACCAAGCTGTAGTTTGGCAGTTACATAATGATGCAGTCATCTCTGGTGATGAGCGCTGCTATGAGCCGCCAATCAGGTGCAAGGATGTTTTCCAGAAGTTGTGGCTTGTATCTAGTAACTATATTCTGGCAAAGTTCTCTCTGGCTTTTGCTGCCTATGGATCCTGTATTCTGTCCAGCGTTCGACGTAGGGTTCTTTGATCTTGGGCCAGTGGTCAGACATCCTACATACTAATCTTGGGGTTTGCTCGCCTCTGCCGTCTGTGGGTCAGGAACCCACTATCTGACCTGCCCGCGTAGGATTCTTCAGCCTGAGACCTAAGTGAGTCAAAAGAAGCCTCCACCTGACGTCTGACCCTTGAACTTGGAACTTGCTGGTCTCAACAGTCTCTGCCTCTGCCTTGATGATAAATTGATCTTTCGTTCTCTCTGCAAGCAGACGTGGGAGATTTATTGGTTTCGCATTTTTAGACGTACCAGAACCAAGCCATAGCTAATAAACAACACATGTGATTTACTATTGTGGAGAAGGGCAAGAGGAGCAGAACCAGGGATGGATTGTGGAGAGTTTGACAGGTCTAGGGGTATGCAGTGTTCCTGGCGACAAAAATCGACTTGTGGTATGAGTGAGATTTGAGATGGTTAAGAGGAGCAGTGGAGAACTGCTATAGGAGTTGAGGGGGGAAGGGAAGATTATGTTGAGCCTGGAATACCAGGGCGAATTTAGATTTGATAAGATAGATAAGGAAGGAGCTTCTGGGGTCTAGAACAAAGCAAAATACCAACCTAAAAGAAGCTGCACTTCAGTTCTCTTGTTATTAATCTAAGATGAGAATGTATCCCTGTGTTTCAAGACTTCTCGGGTGCTCTCCACACTGCAGAAATCCTGTCCATTTAGAATCCTCAAAAGCCAAGCTCATTAGTTCTCTTAAAGATAAGGGCAAACCTTTCATCTAAAGTCCTGGAGTAATTCAGCTGAAGTTTTGAAACAAACAGGCAGATTGGTGAATAAACTCAGACTATAGACTTACTGTATTAAGAAATGAGCAGGAATAAGGTTAAAAAAATATGACAGTGCAACTGTGCACGAATTTATTCAAGCGCCAGAAACTCCAAAGTAGAAATGAGATTAACTTTGAATTTACTTTTGGAGAACCGACAATATGAAAAAGGAGAAAAATAAGACGGACCTTTTCGAATGGCATCTTGAGGCCTTCTGGCTGCAGGTTCTTATTTCATGCCTTCCTGAACAATTAGGAGAGCATACAACCCCGCCCCCATGGAGACACCCCGGTATAAGTCATTAAGGCATAGGTCTCTTCACAAAAAGACAGTTTAATCTCCTTTCCCCTGGGGACAGCAACAAGTCTGAACAGGAATGAAAAGCAAACACAAAACACACACCTCTCTGACATTAAACAAAGCAAGTCCATTCTAACGACTGGCGTTGCCACAGGGCTTTAAACATCTTTGTAAGAATACACATCCGCCAACAATTTTTAAGTCATTTATTGGAAATCATATTTATTTTTTATATCCCCATAATCCTTTTGCCATACAGCAGCAAAACTCCAGATACAAATATTTAACTTTTTCTGTATGTATAAAATTAGTAATGGGGAAAAGAAGGTACAAACCAACCCAGAGGTAAAGTGTTTTTAGCGAGAACACTGGACATCTACTATCTATCCAAGTGAACACCCAGGCTGATGGTTGTATTCATTTCCTTTTCTCCTCCGTGACAGTTCAGGATAGCCCTTCGTTGGAGCACCAAAGTGTTTTTGTTTTTCCTTTCCTTTTTTAAAGGTTAGGATCCCCTCCTTGCTAATACTCTTCTCAGGACTTTTAAGTCTAGTTAAGGAAGCATCTAGCATTTTCCCCTTAAAAGAAAAGGAAGGGTCTTCATGTTCCATCACATTTAAACCTGTTACATTCTGATCTAAGCAAGAAAATAAAGCATGAACACAGTTTGGGAGGTTGCTTTCAGCAAATAAATAATTGTTTCATGAGAGCTCAGCTGTCAACAGGATCATTTCCACCGCTAGACAGACAGGGGATGTTTTCAACCCTAGGCAATATTAAAGTCACCAACATAGTTACACAGGGTGTATATGGCAAGGAAAAGAGTTCTTTACGGATCAACTACATATACCCCCAATGCCATTCAGTCCATGGGGGTTCACAGGGACTGCAGAAGACAGAGTAGAACTGCTCCTTAGGGTTTCCCAGGTTTTCCATCTTCACAGGCTCACACAGTTTTATGCTTCTCCCATGGACTGGCAGGGAGGTTCAAACAGCTGACCTTTGGGTTAAGCAGTTAGACTTTTAAGCCACTGTACCACCAAGACGCCTCAGGATCAGCCAGTAAAAATTCATTTAAGATGTGCCTTGCCAAGGATTTGCTTTGGTTCTCTACAGCTTTTTACCCTGGGCCCCCAAATTGGGAGCTGTCATGCTCTGGACTTCCTGAGCTCACTCTCAAAAGCACCTACTATGTGGCGCGTTTGCCACTGTCATTCTGACACTGGGGAAACAACACTAAAGGACCTGAACAAGGTCAACAAGCCTCATTCTTCAAAATAAAATTCAATGAATAACAACACCCCCCCCCAAAAAAAAAAAAGTCTGTAAACATGGAGAACCTGCCTGCTCGATCATGAATATCTTGATCCAGCCGGGTAGACAGAGCATTCTGGGTTTTTTTGGCCTGCTTTAGACACCATCTTATGAAACAGGGAGCTTAGGTCTTCCCAGCAGGCCGTTCTGCAGCTCAGCCCCCTTTCCCATAGGCACCAGAGGACCTTTCCCCCACACTCCAAACAACAACTCTCTCTTCCAGGGAGGCAAGGTTCTTTGCACCCTGGCCCTGTTTCTATCGAGCTTGATGAAATGAGCAAGACTTACTCATTAATCTGTAGTTTGACAAAGAGCCTCATTCCCATGACTCTTGTATCCCTATCATTCTACTTCCGCCCTGAAAATGTTTGAAAGTTGAAGGCCCCCTAGTATGGTTATTTTGAGGAAAGGGTGGTTCGTATAAAGACGCGCTGGCTTTGAATCTGAGCTTAATGGTCTCCTTGACAAAATCTGAACCTGAAGCAAAGTCTGATAGTTTATGAGGCCTTGATAGAGATGGGTGAGATACAATTAGTAATCATTATGATGACTTAGACACAAAGAAGTTTCTTCTATCATGATGTAAAAAAAGCGGTTTGGATGGGGTATTTTCTTTCAAAGCCTTTTCCATGATCATATTCTAATATGCAAACTGAGCTAAAAATAGTATCCTGAAACATGGGTCAATTTTGGATATTTAAAAGCCAGCTGAAAAATGCACTAAGTTACAATCAACTTATTTTAATTAACACTGATTTCTCCCAAGGGAAGGGTGTTATGGGTAATAAGCCATCAAGTTCTGTGTCATCTTCTAATATACAAAAAGAGTCATGCAAACACCCCATGAAGGCAAAGTTAATGACATTTGCCACTGAACTTTGAAAAAAGAATACATATACAAATGTCAACGACTCCACCACAATTTCGGGACAAGAGCTACAGGGGTATGACAACATAAATGACGTGGCTATTAGCAATAAACTGCATACGTGTTTCTGAATCTCCTCTTAATGAGTTTTTCTTTTACCAGATTCATGTACTCTCTCCCATGCTAAATTCCTTTGCCTAGTGCCCTTGAATAAAAGTTAGCTTGCACACCGGGTCCAACATTTCTCTGAAATGTACTACCCTATACATTCCACCTGGTAGCTTCCCAAACACCACAAATGCACATTGGCCTCATGCGAGGACCGGCACATCCCTTTATTATTGATTTTCATGATAAATATAAACCTTTTCAAAAGGCAAAGCCCTGGGAATGAATCTAGGCCACAAAGTCAGAACGTTACATGGACTGGCCCCAAGAATCAAAGAAACATTCTGAGAGACGAGGCTCTCAAAATATTTTGTTGTCTTCCGTAGGCATCTTACTTCAGGCACAGACCCACCTTTCAAAGTGTTCCCATCCAGCTTTTGGCTCAGTGACAGTGAAAACAAGACCACGTTCAAGTACTGTTAGGCGAATGCAGCCCTACAAGGATAAGTGTTCCCATGTTGCAATGTACAGAGGAGCGCGATCTTAATGAGGCGACAGTACAGTTTACCAAAGAAGCCCATGGAGACAGTCTTGACTTGAGGATTGGTGGCGTCCTTCCAAAGGTTCTGGAGGTCATGTACATGTCCGTGGGATGTCATCATCTTCTCATAGATGCACGGGTGATAGGGGGTTTTCCCTTCCCCAGAAAAGAAGACGTGGTATTGGGGTGTGATCCCCATCTTATTGGCACAGAGGCCCATGAACACATCATCTATATACAGACTGGAGTTGAGGGTCAGGGAAGCCTCGTAGACTCTGGCAGCGACGTCCCGGGAGATCACGTAGGCTGCACCCGCCGTGTAGTCAGGGTAGGCCGGCCACTGGTACATCTTGTAGGAGACGTAGTATTTGCTCCTTTTGTCTCGGATGGGAGGGGCACCGCGATGGACATGACCAATCCAAAAGTCCTGGACGCCCATTTGGGCTAACCCTTGAAGGTACTCCACCAGATTTGGCATGTGGATAAATATGTCATCATCGGCCGTCATAAAGAACCTGGCCTGCGGACAGAAGGTGTTTGCCCAATGGAACTGCAGAAGTAACTTCAGAGTCAGATTGTAGAAAGAATCGGCAAAGTCCTGCTGGATGAGATCATTGTAGAGTCTGTCTTCCCAAATCAGTTGTCTTTGCAGCTTGTCTCTCTGCAGTGGATCAACGTAAGTGCCCAGGGCAAACAGCGTCTTGATGTTGGTGTTCAGCTGAGACCCGGCGTACTCCTCACTGCCCCACGTTTTCCTGATCGCAGAACGGCGTTTATAGTTCTCGGGCGATGTCTTCACAAACAGCAGGAGGAGAACCTCCTGGCCTTGACACTTGTCCTCGTGGTTCAGCAAGTACCGGAAGCCCGGGGTGTCCTCCGAGCTGCGGTTAACAGACAGGGAGTTGGTGACGAAGTCGTAACTATTGATGAAGTACCTGTATGAGTAGGACTTCACGTGGCTCAGCACAGGGTTATCAAATGGGCTCCAGTAGACCATGAGGCTCAGTATAAAACAGGTGGCAAATATCTGAACGAACTGCCATCTTTTGACTCTCCTGTTGGTGACAAGCATCCTGCCGTCCGTCTGGGTCTCCTCTTACCGAGGGCCAGTTTTACAGGGGCACTCGCTGCACGGAGACCACAGAGCCGGGTGTTCTTTTGAAGAGATGTCCATGGTAATACGGACAGGTCATTCAAACAGGAAAGGGGGTGTCTGAAGTCACACGTTAGGGAACACAGCGTGGAGCGAGGCCACGGGCACATCCAGCGTCCTCCACACCGGCGTCCTTCCTTGAGGTCGGCGGTCAGCCTCATGCACCCGTCCTGCCTGCCTCTGTCAGACACTCCGGCGGAGACCTCCTGCAGCCATAAAGAGAAAAAGTGAAAGCCGCGGGTTAGTTTCCCCCAAAGAAACTGACGTTTCATCCTTGAAAAGCCAGACATTCACTGAGTGACGTGGACAAAGGAGGCAACGGGTATTTGGCAGACACAGACCGGTGCCTACGTTTTTAAGGAAATCCACTTTGACGTGGGGGTCAGTGCTGACCCACAATGACCTGATGGAGCAGGGTAGAAGTGCCCCCGTGAGGGTAAAGCCGCGACTCCTGACGGCAGTAGAAAGTCGAGCCTTTGTCTCTCAGAGAGGCTGGTGGCTCCGACCTGCCGGCCGTGCAGTTAGCAGCCCCAGGCTTAACCACGCCACCATCCTGTCCATGCCATCTTCCCAAGAAGAAGACAGAGTCTCCTTTTCCCTCCCAGTCACAGGGACGGTGCTCCACAGAAGCGATCATCTTATCTATCCACAGTTCATTGTCTTCAAATGGACCTACCCAGGGATATATTTGGCTTGGAGATAGTTAAGAGGTTTGACAGGAGGATTTCAAAAAGTTTGTGGGAAGATGGGATTGGGAGATAACAGAATAGTCCCATGAACCTCATATAGTTCAAGGAGCCCTGGTGTCACTGTGGGCTAAGGATCGGGCAGTGAAGAGGGCTTGGCGTCACCAGTCACACCCCGGGGACAGCTGAGGCTATGTACCCCCCTCAGGATAATGTCTCGCAACCCACAGGAAACTGTCCTTCAGGATTGGATTGGGTGTTAGTTCAAGATGAAACAAAGCGTGTGGCAATAAACAAAATTAAGTATTAAAATCTGCCTGTGGCATAAGATTTTTTTTAAGTCAAAGTTCAAATCCAAGGAGTTGAGATAGGCTTCCATGCTTCTCCAAAGACACAATGCAAACAAGAAATAAAGGCCCCGCATGAATCTTTGAAAACATTAGGCTCAGTGAACTCAGCCAGGCACAACCATCCCAATATGAGATAGTCCCACTTATATGAAGTGTTCAGCATAGACAAATTCACAGAGGGAGGCCGTGATGGATGGGAGCCCCCCAGGGTGTGGGGGAGGAAGCGTGGAGGGGCTCAGGATGAATGCAGAAGAGTTTCTGTGGGGATGAAAAGCAGGAGCAGTCTGGAGTGAAAAAGGAACTCTCTGGCTAAAACTATTTTCATGAGCCTCTGATCTATATCCGTGACTTTTCATTTGGAAACTCAAGTGTCTCAGGTGTCACACATGCAAAGCCGGGACGCAGCAGCCAGCAAATGCTGTATTTGTAGTTGGGTCCTGTGGTCGTCAGTCATGGCTCAGTCTCCTCCTACTCTGCTCCTTGTGTTCAGTCGTGCAGGCTTTGAAGCCAGAAGCCCAAAGACCTGGGATGTTGCCTTAGAAAGTCTTCATGCCTACTAAGTGGAAATATACCCAGATGTGTACTCGGAGGCAGACAGCTAATTCCTTAGCACAGGGGGATGACAGAAATCTCCATCAGTACCTACTCTATGACTTTGCCCCCCAAATCTGTTGTTTCCCTGTTGATTGTCACCATGTCTGGTGGCGCTTTGTGTCTCTCAACTCGAAATCTTCACCACTGCCTCGCCCTGAGCCCCAAACCCAGCTGTTGTACCCTGTGGGTCGCTCCTTGCTTCCTCTGGTCTGTCTTCTCCTCTGGCACCTGGAACTACCAAAGCCAACCAAATCAGCCAGCCCTCCCCTCACCCTCCCACCCACCTCCGAGATTAAAACTGCAATCTGAATGTGGTGCTGGCTGAGCTCTTTCCTTGCTAGTTTGTGGCAGGTGAGGCTTGTGTCATGATTGAGAGAGGCGGACAGGAGGACCCTGTGGGGGTCTGCTTTCTCAGCGGCTCCATTATATCGTTCCTTAAAACGTTGTTTGGGGTGGGAAGTGCAGCCCTGCCTACACTGCAGCCTCCCTGTCTCCCAAGTTCTCCTCCTAAGTGCTACAGGCACCTTCCCCTAAAAAGTCCACGTTGGGGTCACTCCAGCCCCACCCAAGCATGTTTCTCGTGGGTGCTGCCCCAGAATCTTCTATACCCAGCTCTCTGTACAGTCCTTTATTTAACTGCCTCCCTCGATTGAAATGTGAGCTTGAATGGTAGGCAAGATGCCATAGAGCAGGGGTCCTTGAACGTTTTAAACAGGGGGCCAGTTCACTGTCCCTCAGACCGTTGGAGGGCCAGACAATAGTTTAAAAAAAACAACAACAACAACTATGGACAAATTTATGCTGGGATGGGTTGACTGCTAAGCAGGACAGGCCTTGGCAATGAAAATATCCAGTGGGCCAGATAAATGTCCTCGGTGGGCCACATGTGGCCCGCGGGCCATAGTTTGAAGATGTCTGCTTAAGCTCTCTGCGCCTCAGTCAGTACAGTAGGTGTTTGGCCACTGTGGGGGTGAAGGATCATCCTGGGAGAAGTCACTCAGGGAGAACTGGGGGAGGGGGAGGAGATGCCCAGCCAGATGGCACCTCAGATGAGGCTTCCATTGCTTCCCCCAGAGGAGATAAGACCGGCCACCTTCCTCAGACTCTGCCCCAGAGTGCCCAAGGAAAACCCCAGGCACCGCCCACACAGCCATCTCCAGTACTCTAAAGACCCGAAAGGGGAAAGACATCACGGTCAGCAGGGTGCACACACAGGGTACACACGGTCCAGAGAGGCATGATCGCCAAGTCCACAGAACAAGCCCCAGGGAAAACAAAGGTCTTGGTTTTATGTCCAGGGATCCTGTCTTCAAATCCCACCAAGACACACACACACACTCACTCGCCGAGACGTAAAGCCAGGTGGACGCTGACAGTGTACCCAGGAGGCTGTGGCACCCCACCTGTGTTTCTCACTCGCTCGGTCACCCCAGGGCCAGACATGCAAAAAGATCAAGAAGGCCCGGGATTAGAGCCCAGCCCCACCAAGATGTTGTCTGCAGTTAACCACCCCAGGGGATGTTTTACCTTCTAGGGCAGTGGTTCTCCACCTTCCTCAGGGCATGACACTTTCAGACAGTGCCTCATGTGGTGGCAAACCACCCCCCCCCCACCATCAAATTATTTCTGTTGCTTCTTCATAACTGCCACTGTGCTACTGTAATGAATCAGGCGACCCCTGTGAAAGGATCGTTCAATCCTCAAAGGGAGTCGTAACCCACAGGCTGAGAACCACTATTCTAGAGTAAGACTTTAAAGCTGTACGCTCCAGACCCGAAGTCACCGCCAGCATCTTTAAGAAAGGAGAAAAGGAGACACGAGAGAAGAGCAGAATGCACTGAGAGTACCGTGTGTATGGATGACGGTGTGTTGTTTTGGTTTTTAATTGTCTTCACCATTCAAAAGGTAAGACGCTGTCGGAAGGAGGTGGACCAGCATCTGTAATTTCCCTCTTGGATTGGCCATTGTTTCTGGCCTCGACAGGCTAAGTCGGATGAGGAAGGCAGCAGGAAGCCTCTGCTTCTGAGGATGGCATCTGTCTCTGCTTTGCTTGTGTTCAGGAAAACCGTTTCCTCTCCGTCTTTGCAACACTGCTCAGCAAGAGATCGGGACAGAAATCCCACTGCACCAGGGAGCCACTGGAGGGAGCAGACGGCCGAGATGGACGAGCTTTAAAACAGCGAAAGCATTTAAGAACGAAAGGAAGATTCTTGACCCAATTGTGCCATTTCCACTCCAACAGACCTCGAGGAGGAAACAGAGGAGAGTTACCTCTGAAGCCTGCTGGCTCGCAGGAAAGACCAGCTTCCCATTTTCTGGGTGCTGTGCCAGACTGCCAACTCAACTCACACCCTCCACACCCCATTGGTGGGCACGGCCTGCCTCTGTCCTCGCCGTCAGCATCCACGTGTGCCCCCACCTCACCAGAGGCATGAGCAGCTCCAGGAAGACCTGGGGCCCAGGACTCCATAGGCTGGGGCACATTCATTTTACCTGCTTCTCCTCGACGCATCACTGATTCAGTCTACTTTCCTATATAATTATTATTTACTTAATTGTCCTCAAAAGTCAAAACCATTTTCCGGAAACGGGACAACTCACCCCACAAGAAGCCAACAATCCAGGCGACTTATGTGGGTTCCGTATAGCATGGGGGTGGCGCCGTGTGCTCAGGGGTTGGCCTGCTAACCAGAGCATCAGCAGTTCAAACCCACTCTCTTCTCTGTGGGAGAAAGATGAGGCTTTCTGCTCCCGGAAAGATAGACGGTCCTACCTCAGGTGATTAAGAGTCAGAATGGACTTAAAGGCAGTGGGTGATGGCACAGAAAGTTCCAGGGCTGAAGTTTCTCCAGTGTTTAGCCAGTGTTTCCCTCAGCTACAACCAACCCTCCCTGATAGCGCTGATCTGATCAGAGGAACAGCTTTTCTCTTACAACAAAAGGGTCACATCAGGCCCCCACGCCCCACCCCAATCCAACCGCAGTCACCGGGAGGTCTCTCTCTCGGACAAAAGCACAGGCAGTCCCCCTCCTTCCGCATGCACCAATTACACGGAAACAATGCTGCACCTGCTGCCTTTCCTGCTGGAGACAGGGCCGCTCACTCCTGTGGTTCTGCATGGTGTCTTCGAGCTTCCACGTGCAAATGCAGCAGAGGCACTGGCCAGCCGCCCACAGGCTGGGGCCTTCCAGGAAACCCAGCCATCCCGGGCGTGAATGCTCAGCTCAGCTGACCCTCTGCCCAGCTGCTGTGGGCGCCGGCTCCTTTGTGTGCCTGTCACTCGCTCAGCCACTGGCCAACAGACTGGAAACTCCATGGCTGTCCCTGTGTGGGGCCGGCGGCATTGTGTGACCACGGGCAACCCGCCCCCTCCCTCTGGTCTAGCGATTTAATCGTGGCTCAGCCCAATGCCGTGCGCCTGAGGGGAAATAAAAAATGATAGCTGACTCCTGCCTGCTGAAAATGCAAAGCAGGACAGCACAGTGGAGAGAACTGTACGAAGAGCTCCTCGGTGGAAAACCAGCAAATAGTTGGCGCACAGCTTGGGCTTGCTTTCATCTGCTCTGGGGAAGAGAAGCTGGTGTCAGTATTCCTTGTTCCTACAGGCTGGAAGTGGTGGGAAGAATGAGGGCAGGGGCGGGGGGAAGCGTCAGGGAGGAAACCAGAAGAGACTCCCAGACCCCACCCCCCCCCACCCCACTACTTCTGTCTGAGAGTCCTCCTTCTCAGTTATGTCAAGGTTTTTTGTTACTTCACAAAAGAGCTCATTAAATCATATCTGGAGAAATAGTGGTGTTGGGGCCATTTCCCTATAATGAGGACTCCTGCTTCCTGTCCAGGGCTGCTGAAAACCCGTTTCATGGCAAAGGTGACTTCGGAGATGCTAAAATATTTGCACAATCAACCAGCCACCTACTGCACTGCCATTAGGCCTATTCAGACTCACAGCGACTCCAGTGAGTCCTGGAGAAGCCCACTGGGTTCCAAGGCCACAATCTTTATGGAAGCCGACTACTACATCTCCCCTCCCCCACCCCCGAGTGATGGGTGGGTTCCCCCAGCCAGCCCAACAGGGAGCAGCCCACTGCTTCCCCCTGTGCTACCTGAGCTCCTTCTGAACCAACCACGTGTTGACAGTTTTCTCAGCTGCCCAGGTCTGCACGTCAATTGAGAAAGCTCCCTCTGCCCCCGGGGTTTGCACCCAGCCGTTCCGCACCAGGACTGACTTAGACCAGGCAGAGGGGGAAATCGTACCACCACGGCATCTCCAGCCTCCAAGTGCTGGCGACAGTCTAGCTGGCGTTAAGCTACCTCGTGCCTGCTCGGGTACAGCAGGGGGTGGGCATTAAACAGGGTGGGACCAACGCCGGGTGTGGGAGAAGGGAGATCATTTAGGGTGGGATGAGTTGGGGGTGCTGGGAAGCTCAGGGTGAACATGGGGTGGGTGGCCAGAGAAGTAGGAACAACCTTTGTTTTAGGCAAGGAGGACAATCACAGGAGCACAGCCATGCAAACTCAGCTTTGTCACCTGTTTGAGGGGGGGAGGGTGGTGTCACTGAGTTTCATAATTGACATGATGGCACCCACCGATAACATATTTGCGCGCAGGTGTGTATCTGAAAGTGGGAGGTTGGCAGCGTCTTGCGAGTGATGTTATCAGGCAAAGTGGCCTGAATGGGGAGCAAGGACAGCAGGCAGCAGCAGGAGGACTGGTTTCATTGTCAGCCGTCACATGCTTGCTCGATCATCACCAGGTTTGAGCAAAAGGAATCAAGGCAGAAACGAGGCGCAGGTCAGGCGACAGGGAGGCCAGGCGTCTCAGGGGCTTGTGTCCATCTAGGGCATGAGAAAGGCCAGGGTGCTGAGGGGAGGCAGGAATAAAGGATGAAGAAGCTTGGTTCAAGGAAAGTAATCCCAGCAGTGCCAGAGGAGACCGAAGCAAGAGGAGGAGAAATACATAGAGGAAATGAATCGAACCTTAATGCCAAGGAACACTGACGAAGGAGGAACAACTGACTTCCCAAGTTAGAAGCAGGGGTAGGTTTCACTTTGCACTGACTCGAAAGTGTCAGAAGAGAAGATGTTCACAAAGTCGAGTTGCTGATGGAAGACCAGCGTCAGAGAGGATGGAAGACCCAGGGTCGGGCTGCAAGAGTGGAGATGTCCAACACCACCCATGGGCTCCGGGCGGGGCAGAAATGAGGAGAAATAAACTCCAGGGGAAAGACGGACGGTTTTGAAGGACTATTTCATCAGAAAATGTAAAGAGGGGTTAAAAATGGGGAGCGAGAGGTCATTGGGAAAGAGGACAAACATGGCAGTCCTTGTCATAGATCCTGGACCACAGACAGGGACCCAATCGTCACCCTGTACAGGGAGCCACCGCTGCAGGAGGGTTTAATGGTGGACCGCCTTTGAAGGTGGAAGTCGAGGATAGAGAAGGCATCTTCCACACGAAAAATAACACTGAACCTGAGACCTGCTGGCTGAGGACTGTTAACTAGAGAAGGGGGGGGGGGGGCACATGGTAAAATGAGTGTCTTTGTTTCCATCTGATGTTTCTGGGCCCCAACCCACCTGCTCTTTTACCTCGGCCTCTACGTGTACATTTAGAAACGCTTGCCTCGAATGCTCTCATCCACCTAGGAATCTCATCTTTGGTTTCTGTCCCCCTCACCATTCTGATACAAATGCCTCCGCATCAGATGCCGGTGTCCTCCTTTCCCTGCTCGGTTCACTCCCGTCTTCTGTCTGTCTGCACCCATCAGGATGGCAGGAGAAGTCACCACAGCATTCTTCCCCGGGAGAAGCTTCGGCTGAGTGACTGCCCTGACACGCACCCCACCTGCCTGCTCACAGAGCCCTCCTGACCCACAGAGAAAAGAGAAGACCTGCCTGCGAACACACCTGAAACAAAATACCACAAAACAACAGGAGTCTTTGTTATTAGGCCAATTTCTGTGCTTTTCCCACACCCCCCTCCCTAGCCCCACCTCCACCCTTGGAGTGCTGCTTCCCACTCCCTGAAGAGATTTCTGGAACTCTGTCTATCTGTATTGCGCCCTGCAGATATGAAAATCTAGATGGATCCACAGGTCAACAATGAAATCATCATCTCATTTGCTGGCAGCCAACACCAAAGCAAGACCCCAGAGAATCCTGGGTAAATGGGTGGGAGTAGAAAGCCTCATCCCTTTCCCGTGGGATATCTAGTGGTTTTGAACTGTTGACCTCGAGGTTAGCAGTTCAACATGTAGCCACTACGTCACCAGAGCTCCTTGAATTGTGCCGAGGATCTGCCCAGCGCTAGTCTAGATGATGCAGATTGTCAACAAATGAAAGAGATGAAATGGAGAGTGGAGGTCAGAGAGCTCATGGGTTTGCTTTTCTAAGCTTTGCCCTTGGTCTTTAGTCCAGCAACATGGTTTATAAGGTTTTGTGGCCCTCATTCATCAGAACAACTTCTCCTTTGGACCGATCCAGCACTACGGACACACGGGGGTTTTCTGGGCACAGGCATGTTTCTGATGCACACATATGTAGACCCTTCAAGCCCATGAGGGAAAAGGATCACCCTCATTTTGTAGAAGGGGGTCCTGAGGCATGAAGATACTGATGGACCATGTCTTCACCTAAATCTCCAACCCATGAGAGCTCTCCAGAGGCTGCTCAGATCTGTCCCTCCCTGAGCACCTAAGTCCTTTGTCCCTGTCCCTCGGGTCAGGAAGTAAGGGAGGAGGAGACAAGGCTAAGAGAAGCAGCCCAAGCAAGCAATGAGTTTGCTTCCCTGTCTAAACGAGGTTGAGCTACCATGGGTATTCTGCTCCGCATCGGTTCTGACTTTAGGGACACACCCGTTTCCTAATCTTCAGCCTTCAATTGTCCTCCCTTTGCCTATGTGGTTCCAATAGACGGACACCACTGACCAGAAAACAGACAACACGAATCACATGGTTGAAGTCTCTCCACTGTCAAGCCGGAAGGACCTAGAAAAAGACATGAGAGGAGATCTACAAAAGGAAGGGAGATGGAAGGCAAGGTGGGATGGGAAGGAGAGTGGAGGGAAATGTTAAGTATAGGACTCAGGATGTTTTATATAAATACTCCATAAATCAAAAGTAAAGAAGTATAACACGTACACATCTGGCTCTGGGAAAGCCGTCACAAACATGTAAAGTCCGAATTTTGAAGAAAAATGTAAAGTCAGCTCATAAAATAGCCTACAAGATCAGTAGTGCTCCATCACAATTTGGCTACTTCATGGATGAACCAAAGTACCAGTTCACCCTTAGTAAGAATAAATGTTATTGCTTAAAATGCACCACTCATGCAAGGAAAGCCAAATTTTGTAAGACGCTATGGGAAATAAACTAAAAGAATTACAAATAGAGAAGAATGAACATTGGGCAAAAGCCACTACTACCCAATGTGATCTATAGGTGCAGTGCAAACCCAATCCAAACCCCAACAACATATTTTAATGAAATGCTAAAAATTCAATATCCAATTTGATGTGGCATGGGAAAAAGGGAGTCCCCAAATAGCTAAAACAATGCTGCAAAACAAACAAAAACATGTGAGGCCTTACTGCAACTGTGACAGTAATCAGAAGAGCCAGGTGCAGGTTCTGGTCCAGTGACAGGCATCCAGACCAAAAAAGAGAACTGAGGACCCACAGATAACTCCCATCTGTGCTCAGCTGATCTTCCTCAAAGGGTCAGAGGCCATTCAATGGAGAAGAAATAATCTCTTTTACAAATGGTGCTGGATATTCATAAGAAATTATCCAGGATCCATCCCTCACACTACATGCTCAAACTAGCTCAGAATGCATCAAGACCTCGATGTCAAAGCTAAAACTATCAACTTCCTGGAAAAGAATTGGGGTCAACGCTAGGCAACCTAACTTTCAGCATACAGGTTCTATCAAGCAAAATTCTAAAAATGCAAAAAACAACAGACGACTTTGAAAATGATGATGGTGGCATATGCGCAAATATACTTGACACATTGGAGAAATGTATGGATTGTGACACGAGCTATAAGAACCCCCAATAAAAGTATTTTAAAAATAAGATAAAAGAGGTAACAGGGACTGCCTAAAAATGAAAATACTTATTCTCGCCAAATTCTCTGCCCAAGAGAGTAACAAAAGAACTCATAGGCTAGGGGGGAATTGTTGGGAACAAAGATTTTAGTTGATAAGAGTCTGTCCACTAAAATATGCAGAACAATTCAATGATATAACAACACCAACAAAATACAATTCAGTTTTTAAAATTTTTTTTTTGCAATTCAGTTTTTTTATTTAAAAGTCATGGAACATGAGCCCACACTTCACCAAAGGAGAAATTCATGCAAACAACAAACATATGGAAAGACACTCATGATTATGAGCCATTAGCGAGATGCAAATCAAAACTACAATAAGATATGCCACTCCTGCAAAAATGATAATGATAAAAAAAACCCAAAGTATCAATGTTGGAGAAGTTGGGGGGCAGAGAGCTGGAAACTGTACACGTTAATAATGCAGCTATAAAATGGGGCAGCCCCTACAAAAAACAATATGTCGCTTATTCAAAGGACTAGAAATAGGAATGCCTGTGATCTGGCAATCCCCTTCTTTATGTATGTGTCCTAGAGATAGGAGACCATTGCACACTGTTGTTCACTGTGGCAATAATTGCAAATGAGGGCTGAGCCCCGGTGGCGTAGTGGTTGTGCGCAGGACTGCGGCCCACTGGGACGGAGGTTCAATTCCAGCATTGGGGCTGGGCTTCCTACTCCCACCACCGGAGAGCAGTGATGCCCCAAAAATAAAAAATTTAAAAAAATAATTGCAAATGCAAAAATATGGAAACAACTTAAGCACCCATTAATTGGTGATTGATAACAAGCTATAACACATACAATGGAATAATATGCAATTATAAAGAGTACTAAATCCAGTGGCAGCTCTCAGGAGCAGTGCTGGGTAGCTCCCACAACCACCAGAGGGCAGTGATGCCCCTCCAAAAAAAAAAAAAGAGTACTGGCTGAGCCCCGGTGGCGTAGTGGTTGTGCTCGGGGCTGCAGCCCACTGGGTTGGAGGTTCAATTCAGCAGCTAGGCTGGGCCTCCTACTCCCACCACCAGAGGGCAGTGATGCCCCAAAAACAAACCCAAAAAAAGTAAAAAAAAAAAAAAAAAAGAGTACTAAGGCGAGTGCTAAACATCTTATGTCATGGATGAATCTGGAGGAAATGGTGCTGAGTGAAATAAGCCAATCAAGAAAAAGGCAAATGCCATATGGTTTCCCTATGGAAAGACAAGACTCGATGCAAGTTCTTTGATGGTTACCAAGAACGGAAGAATCGGCCCTTGTCACTTTTGGTGATGGAAAAGGCAATCCCAATTATGAGTGAAATTGGCACAAAGTGAATGAAGGACAAGGACACGAGGAAAAGGAGCCATTTGGGCAAATGCTGTACAGATAACAATTTTGCAGCAAGTTAAAATATGACTATATTGTGGGGCTATGTAGGTAGATATAGGTGCATATATATGTATGGAAAGACAAACCAATAAAAAGAAAAACCCAACTCAATGCCACCAAGGCAATGCTGCCTGATAGCAGCCCTAAGAGGATAGAACTGCCCTTGAGAATGTCTGAGACTTTTTACAGGAGGAGAAAGCCCCGTCTTGCACCCAAAGAATGGCTGGTGGTTTCGAACTGCCATCCTGGCGGTCAGTAGCCCAACTCGTAACCACTATGCCACCAAGACTCCTTTGTATATAGAAGCATATGTGATCAAATGCATACTCATGTGTATGTATCTGTAGGCATAGCTACACATTTATGTATCCTGTAACTATATCTACATATGTAACAAACCACACAGGGGCAACCGAGGCTTTCTAGACATGTCCAAACCACTCTTGGGATAGACTTACTGGAACAAAAGACAAGGGACCATAATCTTGGGCAACAACATGTCCAATTGGCATATCATAGTTTACACACACACTCACACACAAATCTATCTTTAAGCTTAACGAGTAATGTCTAGAGTCTTAAAACTGTGAACAGCCATCTAAGACACAACTACTGGTCTCAAATGGAGCGAAAAAGAATAAAGGAAGTCAGAGGATCAAAGAAGAAACCTATCCACAGCAGTAACATCCCATGGGAACACCAAAAGAAGTAGATGGTGCCCAGCCCCATTGACCAACCTTTGGGACCAGAGACACAATAGAAGGCTCTAAACAGAATGAAAGAAAAATGTGGAATAAAACTCAAATTTCTAAAAACAGTCAGACCTACTAGACAGGTGAGGAGCCCCTACATCTGCCACCCTATACTCTTTGAAATTGGAATTTAAGTGATTTCCACCAGGCACCTTTCAACCAAATTGTCTTATAAAGAAACAGTATCCCTGTTTAAGTAAGTAATGCGCTTACTTAAACAATGAACTGCCTTAAACCAACTAGTCAACAGTTACCCCAAAACAAAGATGAGAAGGCAAGAAGGGGCGGGGAGGCTAGATCAATGGAAACAGAACAAACAGAACAGAGACAATGAGAATGCTGACACATTATAAAAACCATAACCAGCAGCCCAGAACAATCTGCCTAAACCTCGTTAAAGGGGAACCTAGACTTGTCCTCCAAACACAGCCAAATAATATCATCGATAAACAAACCAGTAAAATACACACCTCCCCCTTTAAAATGGTCTAAACATGCTGAGAATCGCCACCACTCCCAGCCCCACCCCTGCCACCCCTGCTAGTCATGTTCAGACACAATGACTGCTTTATCTAGGTTCCTAACAGACCAATGTGTTCTCAAACTAGGATTGTTGAAACATTCTTGAGATTTCTTGCGGTGACTTGGATGGCTTGGTCTCAGGGGGGGAAATTAACTGGGGTACATTAGAAATATATTTAGTTGGCTGTCAGGGAATTGAGGGAGGTGGGGTCAGTATGCAATTCATCCATCCACCTGGTTTTGGAATCACCTTCAACTAAACAAGGTATTCCGTGAAGAAGATGAGTGTGTGAGAGGGGGATGGAAATGAGGGCGCTATAATGAGCAGGATTCCTAGAATAATGGGGAGAAGGAGGACATGGCTTGGGGAGGAGAGGAAAAGATAACAATGGAGACATTGAAAATGAAAAGAGGGACAGGGGGCTGGTTTGGAAGGGCCAGGCATAGGGAGCAAGGAGCAAGGCATTTCGGGAGAGATCATCACAGGAAGTTGGAAGCACATAATAGAAAAGAATTGTGCCCAAGTGGAGAACAAGTCACAGAGAGGGGGATGTGAGCAGAACAGAAAGGTGAGCTGAGGTCAAATGACGATGTGCAAACTGTTGGTCCCCAAATAAGGAGTCCACCAGGTTACGCTCATTGTCCACTGGTAGTCTGAATGTCCTGCCTTGTGCATTACAATAAGCAACAAGTTATCATTCAAGTTTTACATCACAGAGCCCAACAAGTAAGCGCGTGTATAGCACATACAGTAATCTTGTCTCCACAGGTCACCATTTATGATCATTTAGCCACCACTTCTTGAGTGAGCGCTTACCCGTCACAGAGTGTACGGCAGGCCACAAGCAGGATGCAATGAAAACTCCAGAGGAAGTTGAAAGTGTCGCTCCTCTACCAGTAAGAAGAAAATACTCTAGCTGGATCCTGGAAATGACAGAGGCAGGACAAAAGGAAAGATTAGAAAAACCACCTTTCAAAATGTGAACCAAAAGGATTGGCAGCCCTGCTCTTCTTCTAAATCACAGGAGCTTGGCTCAGCTAGGAACCACGTACCAGTGTTCGGAGGACCATTTGAGATCATGTCGTGATAATACATAGTTCAGAAGAGGTGGTCAGTATGGGCGCGTTTCCTTTCTGTCTTTACCATGATGGTTTATTTAATAGATAGTTGGCATTTCTTAGGGAGCTAGTTGGGCAACTTCATGGCACCTAATAACATTCTTGATTGAGTAAACATGATCTTGAAAATGTTATCTTGACTAGAGAAGAATAATGTGGTTCTCATAAACATCCAGTGGAGATGACATAGGTATAAGATTACAAGACCCTGCAGATTATGAATGGAATCAGTTGAAGCACGACCAGCAAGTTGTAGAACGATTGAGCAGCTATGAAACTCCCCAAACAAAAGGATCGTTGTGATTTTTTGAGAGAAGACCATTTTCATCTCCAGGTCTTCCAGTTTCTAATCACTAGCTGGTGCGTGTTACTTAGATTCTAGTGCAGCTGGTCCTTGGGAAGAACTTGACCCTTGACAGTTTGAGAATTACCAAGTGCCAAAGTGACCCATTTTAAAAGATGACCCATTTCAAAACCCATGAGTTATCTATTATTCAAGCCGTTCTATATTTGAGCATTAGAAAGCTATTAGCTTTTCCTACAACCTCCCCATTTTGAATAAGCGAGGTGGTTTCTTTTGAGGGAAATTTATCTCCAAGTTAATGAACTATAATGTGACACTTTTACTTGGTCCAAAACCAAACACACTGCCATAGAGTCTAGTTTGATTTATCATGACTCTGTAGGACAGAGAACTGCCCCTTTCAGTTTCTGAAACTGTGGGCTCTCATTTTTCCCTCCAGGAGTTACTGGTAGTTTCAAACTGCTGTTTGTGGTTAAAACAACCCAACCGCATCCACTATGCCACTAGGACTCTGGGTCATGCATTTTATTTTGAAAAGTCTCTGCCACTCTTAAGTTTTCTGTGTGGCTCATGCAACAACGTGCAGGACTTCTCTGCTTTCCCCACCCACTGTGCTTGCTTCTTGCTCGTTCTCACCGTGCAGGGACAGCTCCCGGACCTCCGACCTGCAATTCCCCGGCACAGTACTCACCCCAACTTAAAATCTCACTGGAGCTCCAAGTAGAGATGGGTGGACTGAGTAAATGATGGGAGACCTACTGTGTGCACAGGAGTACTGCTCCCCATAGGGTCTGCATACCTGTGACCTGGCTTCCCAGGAGCCTCTGGATGGGTTTGAACCACAACCTCTCAGGTAGTAGCCAGCACTACATCATTTGTGTCGCCCAGGGACTCTCCACCCTCAGAGTGCTTTCAGTGAGTGCCTATGGGACAGGGGCTGGAGAAGGAACAGGGGAAAGGAGGATCTTTTAAAGTGTACAGCGTAAGTCTTCCTGGTTCCGGATTTGCCTTAACTTTAAACGATTTGCAAAAGTTGGCCCCGAAAAAGCAGGTTCCTCCTCTTCGTGACAAAACATAAAACCCACACAGTAAGTTTCTTTCAAAAAGGTGCAACTTTGGCGACCACTCACCTACACATCCCTTCAGCAAGTTCAGGGAAGGATTTTTTCGGTGCCACCAAGTATTACCTCAACTACAGTCAATCATTCTTTTCTGGGTCATTTTCAGCTTCTCTCATCACTCTCCCTTCTCCCACGGGGGCCAAGAAAGTGTCCCAAAATAATGACACAGAGGAGCAAATCCATTTGAAGGGACAAACTTTCATCACAGAATTATCCTATAGGTGAGCTCCAAGCCCCCTTCTGTCACCTCCTCACCCCCACCCCGTCGACGTTGACGGTTCCACGCGTGTTCCTTAGCACGATCCGGATCCGTTCTCTGTCCACATTGGGCAAGAAATTAGAGCCCTGGGGCCACAATAGGTTACTGGCTGGGCTGCTACCTGCAAGATCAGCAGTTCAAACCCCCCAGCCTCCCTGCAATAAGATGAGGCTTTCTTATCCCATAAAGAATTGTAAAGATTTACAGCCTCAGAAACCTTACACTCACACAGGGCGACCATGAGTCAGAATCGTCGACTCAGCAGCAGTGGGGTTTTCGATGGGTAGTCGGCGTCAGAGGAATAGTTGCTACTTTTCCCCTATACGGTATCCTGTCACATCAGGATACAAAATAAACTTTGGCAGGGCCACAGGAAACAAAAGTGACAAAGACCCCACTGGCCCCTAGGGATCCGGTCATTTCCCGGTCTCCCCGCTGCCCACTTCCTTGTGTCCTCCCCAGCTAGAGGTAAGGAGACCTTCCACCAGCCTTAGTGGTTACCTCATTCCCAACCCAAGGCCAACTTTCTCCCCAGGGGTCCTCAGCCAGATCCGAGGCCTGCGGGACGCATTTTGCCCCTCCGCGCTCGGGCCGATCCCGGCCCGGCTGCGCCGCGGCCGCCACGCCAGAGCCCGGTTCCGGAGGGGAGCCAGCCCGGGTCCCGGGAAAAGTGTTCCTTACCTGGACCGGGGCTGGGTTCCGGAGTGGGGGTGGGGGGTGGGGTCACCCGCTACGCCGCGCCCGCGCCGGCTGGCCGCCGCGAACAAAGGCGCTCCGGAGAGATGCGCCCCGCTTCCCCGGCCCCCCGTTCGGGGGCGAGCAGCCTTCCCCGCGCGGCCAGCAGCGCCCCGCCAGCTTCGCGAGGCCGGGCCGCGTGCGCCCCCGGCTCTGCTCCAGCCGCTCCTCCCGGGCGCCAGCGCGCATTCCAGCCCTATGTTCAGGGGCTCCCCCGGGGCACGGACGCGCGCTCACCACCACCACCACCCCCCCCCCCCCCCGCACCCCGACCCCACAAAGACCCTGCGCGGGCCAAGGGGACGCCCAGAGCTGCCAGGGCAAGCAGGGGCGGCTGCGGGCGCGTGGCGGCCGGGTCCGGCAGGGGCGGGGCGGTGGCCGACAGCCGGCCGAGGGACAAGGGAGCCTTTCCAGTCCGGTTTTCCCGCAAAACGTGTTGGTTACAACTTCTGGCAGGCAGCGAGCTGGAAGGGTGGCCTCCATTCCCGCCTTCCGGGAGCACGGGACGCCCGGGGGTGGGGGCGTGGGGCGGGCCGCGGAGTTTGTGCTCCCTCGGACGCTTGACCACACTTTAATTCCCCGCGACCCAGCGCCTCTGCACACCCTCTTGGAGACAATGCGGGGGGACGCGCAACCGTCACCCCTCAGACGGGAGGGGCATTGGGGCAGAGTTGCAATTCTCGGATGATCTTTATTTGCCTTTTTGGATCGAAATCCCTTAGGGCAAGATTCCTTTCGAGCAGGCAACTGACTCTGGTTTAAAAATCCACAGTCTGGAGTGCGCACACCTAGAGGTCCCAGGAAAGGTCTCTAACAAAGGGAGACACGAACGAGATTACAGCCACCCAGGCGGCTCCGCGGCTCTTTGGTAAACGACCAAGTGGGTGGATGGGGCGGGGGGTGGGGGACACCCTTCTCCCGCCACTGCGTCCGCCCCCCCGCAGTGAGTTCACCTCAGCGACCAGCTTCATTTCAAAAAGAGCGCAAAGCCAACTCACCCACCGTGCCCCTGCTCCTCCAACTCCCAAAGCGGAGGGGGTCGCCTGGCTGCCTGGCATCCGAGCCGAGGCCTCGGCAGCCCAACGTGCCGCCTTTAAATCTTGGGAGACGACTGAGCAGCCATGGTGGGTCGCACCTCCCTTCCCCCGGCGCGGGCGAGCCGGGGGTCGAGTGGGGGCGGGTTCTGGCTGGAGCTCCGCCGGGGCCCCTCAAGTCTGCCCCGCAGCGGCTCCCGGGACTGTTTCCTGCACCCCTGCGTCACCGCCACTGCCTAGCCCAGCCCCCGCCCCGCTCTCTGCCCCAGCGGCGAGCTGCTAAGGTAATGGACTCCGCCCGAATTTGTTCTCTCCAGTGGATACCAACTCCGGGAAGGGTTTCCAAACGTCTCTTCAGTTCACTGAAGTCCTTGAATCAAATGACCAACTGTGCGCCTCTGAATGTCTCCTTTCAATTGCTCTCCTGCTTTCCCAGCCTCCCCTCCCGCCGGCCCAGCCACACACACACACACACACACACACACACTATACACATAACTAGATAAAATGAGGAGAATGTGTTTTAATAAAGGAAATGGACAATACGTAAATCCTCCATGCATTTGATTTCTTAGTCCCAAATGCTTTGTCTTCTAGAAGCACAGCATGCCCTTTGACAGGGATAGTGTGTTAAAAGGTCTTTGTAATTGTGTATTCCAGAACATGAGAGGGGTGTGGCGGGGGACAGGGAAGCCCAAACACTTCAGTAACTGTCAAGCTTTGGGCTTGTGATCATAAAGACAGCAATCAATGGGTGAAGTGTACATTACTGATTCGAAATTTCTGCTTGTGCATTCAAACTGGTCTTCTGAAAGTTTGCGATTGCTTTGGTGATGTGATCCTGCGTGCATTCAACCATGCTGTTCTTGTTCATGTATGACCTACAGAGGCCAGGGGTCGGCACCATCTGTGACCACTTCAGTGGGGCAGTCGTGTTACACAGACATTGGCGCACAGGCATTGTGAACTGTAAGAGAGACAGGGCTGACATCCCCTAAGTGGGCCGACTCATGGATAGTGCAAAGCAACCCACCCATTTGATACACGGACCCGAAATATAAATCCTGACTGTAAAACTAGTTATCATATGTGTACATGTGCAACTGTTCAATTATGATTATATTCACTCTGAGTCATTGATAACTAGACCCCCATAGTTCCATGTGTCCCCCCACCTGTGGGTTCCACATGCACAAAAAAATTGGACTGCACCCACAAGAAATAGAAATGAATCCAAACAATGATCAACATGTCTTAGACATACATTTCCACATGTGGGTGAACATAGCAGACAGATGAATGAGTCCAAAAGCTGATGGGAATATTGATGCCAGGATGCAGGTCTTGAGTGGGAAAAGTGGAGAGACTGTGGGTGAGCGATGCTGGGGACTGGCCATGTGGCCCGGAATGCTGCCCAGATGTCCCCAGTCCAACACACACACACACACACACACTCCACATCTAAAAGGAGGTCCCTTAACATGTTCTGTGAGGATTTCTTAGAATAAGTTAGCTACTTTCCCATCGCACCCCAGAAGAAGGGGAAGGCCAAGGAAGATTTGAAGGTATGGTATAAACTACTGGAGCTTGAGTTCTTTGAGGTGGGCAGTAAATGGAGAATTTGGAATTGGGTGGGAATAAATTGATCATCGTCAAAGAACAATGGTGGTGAAATGGTTGAAGTGCTCGATTGCTGAAGGGAGGGGCGAGGTGGGAGGGCGTAGGTCTGACGATCTGGACCCATAAGGGTTCCTGCCACAAAAAGCCCCTGGTGGCCATCCCCCCAGCATGGCTCTGAGTCAGAACTGATGGTGTAAGCAGCCGGTCATTTGAACAATGATGACAGCAGCCTGACCACAAGGAAAATGGAGGACGGGACTGTATGTATTGGTGAGCAAAGGAAGCTCGGGTTTGAAAAGAGTCCGTTTGTAAACAACGTGTAGCTCTCCCATCAGGAATGTGCCTTGGGGAGAAGTAGAAAACTATGGGAAGTACTGGGGGGGGGGGGGGGGGGGGGGGGG
>PVJH01014938.1:0-10370 GCA_004026705.1 Nesogale talazaci | reverse complement strand
CCTATGACTAGTTCTCAACCTTCCTGATGCCATGACCTTTCCTCCTGTGGTGATGGACCCCCCCCCCCAACCATAGCATCATTTCTGTTGCTGCTTCATAATTTGTCATTTTGCTGCTGTGGTGAATTTTGCAGCTGTTGTGAAAGGGTCGTTTGATGCCCAAAGGGGTCATAACCCACAGGTTGAGAACTGCTGCCCTAGGAAAGGCAGATCAAAAGAAGGGTGATCTGTCATCTGACTCATGCAAAGAGAGCACAATTTGGAGGAAAAAAAAAAAAAGAAGAAGTGCTGGCGTGGTTGCTGAAAGATTGGGACGCCTGTGCACTACGGGTAGATTTGTAAAGATGTATGACCATTGTGCACAGAATTAGGGTGCTGCTTAAACAACTGGGACTAGAAATACCCATAGAACCCAGAAACACCCCTGCTGGACCTATGCTCTCCCAGGTTCATGGCAGCACAGGCAGTAGTGAGAAGCTGGAAGTAGCCCAGTGGTCCGTCAGCAGAAGAATGGAGAAAGAAGCGCTGGTACATCCACCATGGAATCCTATGCATCCCTAAGAAACACCCATCAAGCACCTCATGACAAGGTGAGTCTGGAAACCAGAATGCTAAGTGCAGGCAGACAACACATAAGGGCAAACAGTGTAGGCAAACACTCTTACAAGGGTAAGCAAGAAGACAAAGGCAGACATCAGGCCTCAGCTCATGTCATCTAGTCCAGTCTCTTAAGCAACAAGGCAGTGTGCCTTCTGAATGCTTATGAACCAGATTCCACCCCTTTCTAAGTCTATCTTCAAAACCACTTCAACAGAGGAGGCCTTGAAGAAGCTACAGACAGCTTCTCATGTTGCAGCGGAGAGGGAGGAGACCAATCAATGTCTGTGTGTAACACTGTGCCGTGATCGCCCTAAATCAACAGTCACTCCTACAAAGGTGCTTAGTGATCTTTATAGACATTTAACTCCAGAGGGGCAGCCTGGGTGGAGGAGAAGGGGGCAAGAGCCAGGAGCTGGGTGAACGGAAAGGAACATGCCTCTCAGAAAAGACGACTTCACTCCTGTTGGTTGGTAAACCAGGCAGGGCAACCTGTCATTGTAAAATATGCTAAAAATTACTCATCATGAGTTCTCAGGAGTAAAAATGACCCCATAGTCATTTAATTGCTAATTGGGCACCTTTGGCCTCGGTTCTATCCGGTGCTTGGTAAACAGGCCAAGAACTAAATAAGCGGAGCTTGAGATTCTAGCCTTTCCAAGTGCATAGCATAAACGACTTGGGCCTTACCTTCAACACACTGGTAGGTGATGAATGGAACATAAATATTGCCTGGGTCATACAGCTAACCTCCCTGAGTAGAAACAGACGATGACTACCTAAGGTTATGGCTTCGGAAGGCACTAGACTTTGACTCAAAGTACTCCCTTAGAAGGTGCCTACTCATTGACAAAGGAACCCTGGTGGCATAATGGTTCTCTATTGGGCTGCTAACTGCAAGGTCTCTCCAGTTTTGAACTCCATAACACAGGGTCAGCCGTTCGAAACCACCGTTAGCTGCTATGTGCAAGACTGGGCTTTATACTCCCATAAAGAGTTTACCGTCTTGGAAACCCAGGGGCAGTTCTCCCTTGTGCTTGCATTAACTTGATGGCAGTGGGAATGAATGACAGCTGACATCTACCCTAGAGCTGCTATTTTCATACTCCCTTGGCTTTTTTATGACATGTCAGTCCAGCAGGCATAATTCTACCTTTGTGAGTCAGTTATTGAAACTTTTGCCCTACCTCCAACCTCCTAATTTTCAGAGTTGAGTCACTTAAGTTCTTAAACTGTGCACGTCAAGAGTACTTTAAATTCTGTATCATTGGCTAAATTAATGAGACTATCAATAAAAGTATGATATGTTCCTTGGGAATGATTTATAATGGTCCCCAATAAAACAATAAGGATGTCTATACAGTGAGCCAGGGGCATAAAGAAGCCACAGATGTATTCTTGGGTTTTGAGGTCTCACTTAATAAAACCAAATTGACTGCCGTCATGCTGGTGCTACCTCATAGCAGCCATATAGACAGGCTTGAGTCATCCCCATGAGTTTCTGCGACTGTCCATGTGAATGGAGCAGAAAACTCGGTCTTTCTTGTGTCTCACCAAATAGTAGTCCTAACCTAAGAATATTTTCTTCTTGTGGCATGGCCCGACTCAATGCCCTCATGAAGAGACCTCTGAAGACGTGGGTGCCGTTGCAAAGTGTGGTGACGGAATCAGATGGTGCTCGGATATCAGAAAGACTAGACGCTGGAGCCCTAAAGAGTTGTCACAACATGAACAAGCTTCTAAGTGAGACGTCACCTAAGTTAACGTAGAAGAACCACACCGACCTGTGTGCTCCGAAGATTGTCGATAATAAAATCCAAAGGAGGCAATGGTACCAGAGCTTCAATCTGAGCACCCGGCTTACTGGGTGCTCTGGATGACAGTGAAAGCCCAAAACCCATTTGCAGAGTCCTGGTATGGATTAAGCCTCTGGTGAACAACTCCTGACTATTAACCATAGATGTGACTCCCTTTGCTATCAGAGAACATGGGAAAGTGGATTAATGCAGATGTGGTGAGGTTAATTTTTACCACCTTATCATTTGTCTTCCCTTTTGACTCATTTTAAATTTGATCTAATTATTAGCATTTTCTGATTTCTTTTTAATTGAGATTTTTCTCGATTCTTTTTGTTGTTTGGGATTTTTTTGTTTTACTTTGCTTTGTTTTTGTTTGTTTGGAGGGTGGTAGTGGTGTGTTTTTCTATACATGAAATCCAAGATAGATAAATAATAATTTCTTAAGGCTACAACAGAAGAAGGTGGGGAGGAATGGTAAGCTAAATATAATGAGCACAAGAAAGGAGATAATAGTCGCTAACTGGTTGTGGTGATGGTTTCACAACTCTTTTTAATATCAATAAAAGTATGATATGTTCCTTGGGAATGATTTATAATGGTCCCCAATAAAACAATAAGGATGTCTATACAGTGAACCAGGGGCATAAAGAAGCCACAGATGTATTCTTGGGTTTTGAGGTCTCACTTAATAAAACCAAATTGACTGCCGTCATGCTGGTGCTACCTCATAGCAGCCATATAGACTGCTTACTCAGTAAGCCGTTGAACTGTATGGGAGAAAATAGTATCATAATATATCTGATGATTCATGACCTGTCTTTTCACTTGCTGGTATATGTGACCACTTCCGATGTTATTTTACAAGCTCTCTAACACAGTTCCTTATTTGTGTGCCTGTATCTTTGGCGTCTTTGGTTAATAATCTTAGAATAAAATAAAATAAAATACAGATACAGAAAACAGCAGCAACCAAAAAACCCCTAGGAGATAGTGAGAGCCGAGGGGACCCAGGGCAGAAGCAGCTATGAGGGAGCCCATGAAGAGAGGGCCTTAATGCTTCACACAAATGGAGCATAGCATGATAACAGTCAAGCGTGACTTCTTCCTGTCAAGAGAGTGCTCCGTGAATACAGTCACCACCCACTTCCTGTGTTCTGAGGAGCCTTCTGAGGAGATGGACCCTGAGGGACCCGAGCTCCTACCTGCCTTCTCTACTTTTCACTGTAACCCTTGCTCCTGAGAGGGCCGCAAGGACTGAGTGCTACAGCTGGCGGTCTTCCTGAGCAGATCAGATGGTTGTCCTTAGGCTCACCAGCTGCAGAAAGCCCCCTCCTGCCCTTAGTTTTTATAAACATGGCATCTCACATCGAAATGATGCCAAGGAAGCTCTTCATGTACTCTCCCGCCAGCCCCTCTCACCCACGCCATATGCTTCCTGGAGGCACTGTTCTGTTTCCATTGGCTCCTTGGTGGTCCCATGCATTGCTTACAATCCCACATGTATATTCCAGCCCCGATTGTGAGCTCCAGACTTCATGAGAATCAAACCCACTGTCATAGAGTTGATTCTGAGCCGTAAGGTCCCTGTATATGTGGGGTTCTGAGTAAAGTTTTATTGGAACAGACAAGCTCTTGGGGGAGGAGCTCGTAGGTTTGAACCACCAACCTTGCAGTCAGCAGCCCATTGCCTAACCCCATAGCTCCATATGAGAACTGTCTCATAAATCCTGGTTGAAGGCATTTTAAAGGAAATGTCTAGATCGGCTCTGGTGAATGGTGGACAGAAGGGACTCAAATGCTCCAAAGCGCAAACCCCTTCTTCTATCCAGGGGACCTAGTCTGGGGTGCCACATCTAAGGAATAATCAATAGCCTCTGTCATTGTATCAGTTACCTAGGAACCAGCTGTCCCCACTCGTTTGACTCTTTGGAAATCTTCAAGGAGATGGTCTTGTCCTCTGGCCTGCCTCCCTGCCCCCTGAAGTCCTGCGCAGAGTAAATGAAGATGCAACTCAAGTTAAACTGAATTTTGGCCGAGTACGTACCCCCTTCAGGAAGTCCACACCTTCCCGCCAAGAAGCCTCCTCCATGCACAATGGTCCCCATAGTCATCCTCCTCACTGCCACCAAAGGTCAAAAGTCGCTCCACAGCCCCTCTCATCCAGCCCTGCTGCTGCTCCTGTGGTCTGGCACCACCCAGCAGCCGCGCTAATTCCAGGAGCCTGGCAGATGGAGGAAGCCAGAATGGTACAGCAGGAGCCAGGGAACTCACCGTGAGGCTGGCTTGCTCTGCAGCTCGAAGAGCCACTAGCCGTAGGCCCTTCTAAGAACCCAGCTTGTCCCAGGCTGACTCTTCTGCTCTGCTGGCTGGGGAAGCAGAGGGGGCAACTGATATTCTTCTTCACGTCAGCAGGGCATCTCCCCTGTGCCAGCCTAACACGGACTAGGGACCCACAGGGACAGTGGCCACGGTGGGGGACTTAGTATTTCTCTTACTGCCCCCACCTGCAAGTCAGACACGGACCCCACACTCCAAGTGAATTCAGAGTATTGATTGTGCAAGTTCCCAGGACCAGCCTCAAAGGTCACCTCTGTCTCCTCTACTCCAGGAGCATAACCGAATACAGCAGTTTATGTAAGGACCATCTTGAATGCTTAAATGATGAACACAGATTTTTTTAAGTCATTTTATTGGGGACTCGTACAACTCTTATAACAATCCATACATCCATCCGTTGTGTGTCAAGCACATTTGTACACTTGTTGCCATCATTATTCTCAAAACATTTGCTTTCTATTTGAGCCCTTGGTATCAGCTCCTCATTTTTCCCCTTCCTCCCCCTCCCCTTTCCCTCATGAACCCTTGGTAATTGATAAATTATTATTTTGTCTTATCGTACACTGTCTGAAATCTCCCTTCACCCACTTTTCTGTTGTCCATCCCCCAGGGAGGAGGCTATATGTAGATCCTTGTAATCTGTTCCCCCTTTCTGTATCATCACTCTCACCACTGGTCCTGAAGGGATCATCTGTCCTGGATTCCCTGTGATTCCAGTTCCTATGTGTACCAGTGTGTATCCTTTGGTCTAGCCAGATTTGTAAAGCAGAATCGGGATTGTGATGGGTGTGTGTGTGTGTGTGTGTGTGTGTGAAAAAGTATTTAAGAACTAGAGGAAAGTTTGTATGTTTCATCGTTGCTACACTGCACTCTGACTGGCTCATCTCCTCCCCAAGACCCTTCTGTAAGGGGATGCCCAGTTGCCTACACATGGGCTTTGGGTCCACAATCTGCACTCCCCCTCATTCACAATGATATGATTTCTTGTTTTTTGGTGCCTGATACCTGATCCCTTCGACACCTCGTCATCACCCAGACTGGTGTGATTCTTTCATGTGGGCTTTGTTGCTTCTGAGCTAGATTCTCGATTGTTTACCTTCAAGCCTTTAAGACCCCAGAAGCTATATCTTTTGATAGCCAAACACCATCAGCTTTCTTCACCATACTTGCTATGCACACATTTGTCTGCAGCCATCCTGTTGAGAAGGTGATCATCATGGAATTCCAGTTCTGTGGGAAGAAGACAGGACTTTTCCATAATTATATATACTCCAAAATAGTAAGCAAACTATTTGTCAGCATTTGGTGGGAAATCAGTAGTTAGTCTCCCTAAAGACTGTGGATAAAAAGCCTTTGTGTGTCTCACAATAGAGCTAACTCCCCTGCTGTTAGGATGATGGTTCCCTTCCTTAGAAAGCTGTGGGCAGATTCACATGTTGTTAATGATCTCCATTCTAACCTGTTTAGCCACATCCAGGAGTCTGGGGTCTGTTCTTGTCACATGTGACCACATCCTTCCCTTTCCTATAACGTGTGCCTATAGTACAGCCCTTTCCTGTGACGTATGTCCTTACCTGTAATTAGGGGCCTGGCATGGCTCCAAAGGGTTTTAAGGATTGGACATAATAAAGAGGCTCTCTCACTTTTTGCGTTGCTCTCCCCCGCCATCAGCGCTGGATGCTCTGGACCCCTCTCCCTCATGTAATCCCTTCCCCCACTCACTGTCTTTCCACGTGGGCCACCAGACTGGGCTGACCATGCTACCATGATATGATATGGGTCTGACTCTTATTATTTCTCTCATACTCTCTATAGCTTATATAAGAAATAAGAATTATCGCTGTACAACAGCGCCTATCGAACCCGTGATGTGTATATCAGAGGCTGACTCACTCTGATACAGTTTAGTAGAACAATTTTAAAAGGAGGTTGTCACTCAGCCTGGCCCCGGTTAAGCTGGGTCAATCAGAGTCTCGTGATGGGGTGGCTCAAAGAGGGAAGTAACAGACCACCATGGAGATGCTCAGAAAATAATTAATGACTACGATATGGGGTTCTAAGTGCCAGGGGGGGAAAGCAGTCTCCTGAGTTGGAAATGTGAAGCTTAATTAGGTTTGGTTATGCAGATATTTAAGGGACAGCTAGATTATACTTCATGATTTACTTACTAGTTAATAATTACTATGAGCTCACAGCTTATTTTATGGCACATGCTTGGTTCGAATTCTACTCACCTTAAAGCCCGTCTGGGCTTGATTTTGAATGCTCCTTAAGTAGACCAGGGTGGAACCCCCAAACACCCTCCAAGCCTGGAAATGAACTTACTACCATGGCTCAAATTTCAAGCAAACTATAGATGGGACTGTAGCATTGACAACAATGCAATTGAAGTAAACATGTCTGGGAACAATCCAGCATACAAGATTACAAGGGGAACATTTGCCCAGGATGAAGCTGAGATAGGAGTTAGGGGGAAAGAATCAATGGTAAGCACAGGGAGGAAGGGGCAAGAATGCGCTTATCTGTGAGAAATACAGTAATGTCACAAACCAAAATGCTTATGACTTGTTTAATGGAAAATCAATTTTCTCCATAGACTTTGACACTAATCAATCAAACATTTCTTCCCCAACCCCGCCTCTATGCCCCGGAAGTTGGTTGCATTTCAAAGATAGGTAGAAATGCCAATTATTAGTTTAGATGATTAGTTTAGATTTAGAAGTTGTATTGCTACACTGAGATTTTTCTTATTACCATACATACATAAATAGATCAACCCACTACCATTGACTCCATGTCAACTCAACTCATAAGGTCCCTATTTAGGGTTTCTGAGACTGTAAATTTTTATGGGCATTCACAACATCATCTCTTTCCCTGAGAAACTGCTGGTGGATTTTAACCACTAACCTTGAAGTTAGCAGCTTAACACCCAACACATAGCAAATCCAGGACACTAAGCATTTCTGAAAAAGTCAGTTCTAAAGTCCTTGATCCACCACTTGCCTGTTTTCAAATGAGGCTTGCTAATGGCTGTGATGCTAGAAGCCATGCCCCAGTATTTCAGAGGTATTTGAAAGCAGTTTAAACAGAGCGTGCAGACTAAGAACAGAAGGAATAGGCTTTCCTCCTCATACGAATTAGCCATGGAAAAGCTTGTGAATGGCAGTAGTACTGGAAGATACACCCCTCAGATTGGAAGGCACTCAAGATGCAGCTGAGGACACCTGCCTCCTCAGAAGAGAGTCAGCCTTAATGAAATGGTGCAGTAAAGCTCTGGGGACCTTCATCTGCTGTTGGGGCACAACTCAGAATGAGGAGAAAAGCTTTCAAACATTCAATATTACTTGGAACAGAGGGTGTGCAAAATGTAAATATAGAAAGATTAGAAGCCATCAAAGATGAAATGGAATGAATGCAGATCAATATCCTAGGCATTATTGACTCAAAGTGAACTAGTACTGGCCATTTTGAATCAGAAACTCATATGGCTTACTATGCCAGGAATGACAACTTCTAGAGGAGTTTGGGGTAACATTCACCATCAAAAAGGACATTTCAAGGCTGCCTTGAAGTACAGTGTTGTCTGTGATAGGGAAACATCTATATGCCTACACAGAAGTCCAGTTAGCACAACTATTACTCAAATTTACACACCAACCACTAAAATATGGGGGGGGAGGAGACAGGACTGAAGAATTCTACCAATATCTTGAGTATGATATTGACCAAATATATAATCAAGATGCATTGATGTTTGGCAGTTAGAAGACAAAAAATGAAAGCAAAGAGGAGGGAAAAGTCAGAAAATATGCCCTTGATGATAAAATTAAGCTGGAGATCACATGATAGAATTTTGTAAGACTAACAACTTCTTCATTGCAAACACTTGTTTTTAAACAACATAAACAACAGCTCTACACATGGACCTCACCAAATGGAATAACCAGACATCATATCGACTACATCTTTAGGAAAAGATAATGGAAAAGTGCAATATTGGTAGCCAAAAAGAGGCCAGGAGCTGACTGTAAAACAGACCACTGATTTTTCATACATAAGTTCCAGCTGGAGTGAAAGAGAATTAAATCAAGTCCACAAGAGTCCAAATAAGACCTTGGATCTATCCCCTTTGGCTTTAGAGAACTTCTCAAGATTTGGATGATTGAGTACTCATGACCCAAGACCAGATGAGCTTGGGATGACCTCGAGAACATGGAGAGAGCAAAGGTCGTTAAAAAGACTGGGAAGGGGAAAAAGATAAAAATGGATGTCAGAAGAGACTCTGAAACTTGCTCTTAATCAGTTAGCTAAGGCAAATAGAATAAATAATGAAGTCATGAGCTGAACGAAACATTTTAGAGGACAGCACAAGAAGACAAAGTATTATAATGAAATGTATGAAAGCTAGAGTTAGAAACCCAAAAGGAAAGAAAAGACTTGGGATATCTTAAACTGAAAGAACTGAAGAGGGGAATAATCAGGCCTCTAGTTTTGATATGAAAGGTTTCCATGGGAAAAATATTGACAATGCAAAAAGCCATTTTTAAAAAAGAATGCACAGAGTGACTATACCAGAAAGAACTGATTGGCATTCAACCATTTCACGAGGACGCAGATGATGATGAACTGATGGTCTTGAAGCAAGAAGTCCAAGTTGCATGGAGGGCATTACTCAAAACAAGGTTCCAGGAATTAGTGGAACACCAACTGAAATGTTTCAGCAAGCCCAAGAAGCACTGGAACCATTCACTCATCTCTGCTAAGAAATTTGGAACACAGATAGCTGGCCAACTGACAGGAAGAGACCCATGTTTGTGCTCTTTGTGAAGAAGAAAGAGGAGGAGGAGGGGGAGGAAGAAGAGGAAGTGGCCCAACAGAATGCAGACATTATTCAACAAATATCATTAATGTCACATGAAAGAAATAAAAGGGATCATTTTTAATAAGCAGTTGCAGCAATGCTTCCATAAAGAACTGTCAGAAATTCAAGCCAGATTAAGAAGACGACATGGAACAAAGGTTATAATTGATGATAAGGGGTGGGTCCTGGCTGAAGGCAGAGAATACCCTAAAGATGTTTACTTATATTTTATTGATGATGTCAGGCCTCTCCACTGTGTGGATCATAGGAGACTTTGGATAGCTTTGAAAAGAATGGGCATTCCAGAACACTTCACTGTGCTTTGATGGAACTTGGACATATGAACAAAAGAACACCGCATGGCTTAAAATCAGGAAAGGTGCATTGTCGCGCGCCCCTCGCCGAGACGGATCAGGTCAGGAACACGCTACACACGACGCAAAGAATGGCTAGGACTCTTCTGATGGTGTTAATGCAAAGTTTAATGAAGCAGCCTCACTTTCAGGAGGTCTGCAAGAAAAGGACCCCGAGGAGGAAAAGCCCAAAGCTTTTATAGCCTGTTTTAGGCGTGGCCCTATGTGATTGGTGCAGGGGCTCGATTGCATCACCAGTTACTCTTGAGCATGCGCAGTGCTACTTGTTTATCACTTTCAGGCAGAGAATCAGGGTGCGGCCAAGCGCCATCTTGTAATGGCAGGTGCTGGTTATTAGAGACTTGGCTTCCACATTTCCCCCTTTTGTTTTTAATAAAAGACCAGTAAGAGTCGCCTGTT
>PVJH01014937.1:0-55273 GCA_004026705.1 Nesogale talazaci | reverse complement strand
GGGGTCAGGGGACGGAGCAAATACCCAAACTGGGGGAAAGGAAATGGAGTTGATTGCCTTCACAAGAGTTGTGGCTTTCACTTGAAGGGACCCAGCCAACTTGCTATGCCTTGGCTAGAGGGTCCTGGAAGAATACATATCCTGATTTCTTTCTTTTCCTTCTGCTTTCCTGCTGGGACTGTAGGCCAAACCTAACCAGAAGCTTGGGAACCTGTTGAAATCCTGTGTGGCAGCCCACCTCACACCCTCTGCCATTGAGTCGATTTTGACTCATGAAGACCCTATAAGACACAGTAGAATTGCCTTTACGGATTTCAGAGCCTGTGAATCTTTATAGGAGCAAAAGAAACCTTTATCTTTCTCCAGAGGACCAGTTGGGGGCTTTGAACGGCTGACCTCACGGTTAGCAGCTTGACAGAAAACCTGGTTGAAAAGCTTGGAAAAAGTTGACCCGAAAAATACTCATCCCAATCACACATCATCAGTGCTCAGCCTTCATTTGATGAATAATTGAGAAGGGAACCTCTGCCCCTCCTTTGCATTGTCTTTATGTTGGTCTGATTTCAGGGTTGTTTCCCTGAGAGGCATCTACCGCCCTCGGAGTCAGGTGAGGAATGAGTCTGGGAGTAGGTAAACATGGAGGCTTTCATTTACTCTCCAGTTTTCACAATCACACAAGGGGACATCAGAGAGTTCCTGGGAAAATTTCCTTTTCACTCCGTTTTTCTGTGACTTGTCCCAAGCAGAATCTGTTGTTCTAGGGTCTTCCCACCGAAGTCTGTAGACTTCAGGCATTCCGGAGCCTTGCTCAGTCAGGGAGTCTAAGAGCCTGACTGCCTCTTACCCAGAGCCACTCTCTTCTCTTTACTCCCCTCTCTGTGTTTGCATCCCACCTGCCAGTCAGCTTTCACTTAGACTTGGTGCTTCCAAGTCTTTCTGAATCTTTCCAGGATTTTGTAATACCAATCTGGTAACCTCTCCCCTCACACCAGGCAGCCCTTCTCAGAGCTACCAACACAGGCACATCCATTAGCGCTCCAGTTTCCATAGTTTTGTTGGCATGTATTGCAGTTTCATTCTCTTGGTGGGCGTGGGTTCCCGTTTTTTTATTGCTTTAATCCCTTCGGCCCCATTTGAGTGGATTTTGGGGGAGGACCCTGAAAGAAACAGATGTGTTCCATCAGGTAGACCAGGTTAAACAGGAAGCCCAAGACAACTTGCCGTCGGTCATTTGAACTCAGCGCAGCACTCAGGACAGAGTGGAGCTTCCCCAGTGTTTCCAAGGCGATGATCTTGATGGAAGCAGACTGCCGCATCATCTTCCTATGAAGCCACCGGTGGGTGTGAACTGCCAGCCCTTGATTTAAAGGTTGAATGCTTTCACCACTGTGCCACCAGGATTCTCTGTTACAGAGAAGTCCCTGAATCTCACCCAGGGAATTCACCAAAACCTTAACGCATTAGCTATTTTCCTTTTCCTTATCAGACCTTCCTGCCTTTTCTCCTCTACTTTGGATCCCAGAGTCTTATCTTTCCAGTTCCTTTCTTTCCCAGATAGATCATCAATCTTTCCCTGTGGTTTAGTAGACCAGTGTGCGTGCGCCCTGCTGCTCTGCCTCCTGTCAGCCCCAGGGATGCTGTGCGTCTCCTGGGCTGCCTTCTCCGCGACTTTAGTATTTTATATTCCCTCCTCACTCCTTGGATGCTTTTGTTGGGTCCTTTATGCCAGCATTCAAAGACCTACACTATTTCCCATAGGAAATAAATGTCTTTTTTTTTTTTTTGAGAGAGAGAGAGAGGCAGACAGACAGACAAGATGGCACTCCCTTTGTCCCATTTTGTTATTTCTTTGATATCTTACCTTTGTGCTTAACACTTACCTAATTGCTTTAAGTACAGAAACTAACCCTCCTTTTAAAGGCCATGCCTAGAGTCAGTGTTCTCCTTCAAGGTGTCCCTGAATCTCTTCCACTGAAAGACACTGGCCCCATACTGCGTTCCTAGAAAGGAGCCTTGCTGGTCAAGGGGTTGCGACTTGACCACAAGGTCAGCAGTGTGACACTGCAGCTGCCCGACACGAGGGAGCGCAGGCTTGCTCCTGCTGGAAGGAGTGAGTCCTGGAAGCCCGCAGGCGCATTTCTGCTCTGTCCCAGCGGCTTGCCATGAGTCCGAACCGACGCCATGGCAGTGGTCTGCTAGGTTTGCACTGGGAGAGCACTTGATTTCATGCATTTGCCAGTTGTCCTTTGGAAACTGTGTTTGGCCTGCTCCACTAGACTGCAGGATTCCTGCCACGTGCATTCGTTGGGACAGCTCCGTAGCCAGGGTTAAAGGAATCTCACCTTGGTTGTTAAGAGAGGGAGGAGCAGGATGGCTGGTTCTTCATGTTTGTTGACTGACTGTGTGCTTGTTGTTCAGTGCCACTGAGCTGGCTCTGATCCCTGGCAACCCTGTGTAGCACGGAATGCAGCACTACCTGGTTCGGAGCCATTGGATCACAGTTTTGTGCACCGTGGCCTCTGTGTCAGCGCATCTCTTGTGTTTGCAGCTGTCTTCTCATTTTTGAGTTGTGCCCCATCAATAAATGATGGTCCCAAAAGCTTTATACGTGACATTTAAGGTCAATTTTACTCTTGAGACAATTCTAACCCAGGTGAATTTTGAGTGCCTTTCAATCCAAACTGAGGGGCTCACCTTCTGACACTGCATCAGACAGTCTTCCACTGCTTGTCCATTAAGGCTTGTGGTGGCTAGTCCCTCAGAAGGGGGGACTCTACGAGGGGATACTCACCAAAACTGGAATTTTTTATTCCAAAACTATATATTTAAACAACCTTATCACCTTCAGAGTACTCTCTATTACACTTAATTCATTTGTCAAATCTGCGATTCCAGTCTTGGAAACATTTTTCTTTTTTAGGGGGGTGGGCATCACTGCCTTCTGGTGGGAGTGGGAGGCCCTGCCTTGCTCCTGGAGAGCTGCTGCTGGATTTGAATCGCCAAGCCAGTGGGCTGCAGTCCCACACTCAACCACTACGCCACCGGGGCTCAGCCCCCTTGGAAACATTTTTCAGACTCATCTCTTTGGGTGGCTGACAGCACATCCCACTTTTTTTCTTTACATTTTCTAAGTCATCAAATCGTAGTTCTTTCATGTCCTTCTGCATTCACAGAAGCAAAAAGAGGTTGCATGGAGTGAGATCAGAGACCAGGTGAGTAAAGTGTGTGGGGTAGGAGAGACATGCTGGTTTTTTGCCAAAAACTGGCACACACAGATGGCTGTGTGAGCTGGTGCATTGTGGT
Organism: Nesogale talazaci; assembly: GCA_004026705.1. Classification (NCBI taxonomy): domain Eukaryota; kingdom Metazoa; phylum Chordata; class Mammalia; order Afrosoricida; family Tenrecidae; genus Nesogale; species Nesogale talazaci. The sequence goes on along the minus strand of PVJH01014937.1, from coordinate 51,970 downwards.
AGCAGACCAGTCCCCAACTGCCACAAATCAGGCCTTTCTTATTGCTCACCGCTACTCTACTTTTTCAGAACCTCTAAATACATTGACTCTGAACCTTCTTAATGTCGCGATCCTTTTAATACATTTGTGGTGACCCCTTATATGTGGGGTGTGTGCATGTGGACAGATCCCCCTGGAGACGAGAGAGGAGCAGTGTCTCAGTTCCTAAGACCATTGGGAATATGGGGTGAGGCGACCCCCGTGAAAGGTTTGTTCTACCGCTGAAGGAGTTGCAACGAACTGCTGTCTTCGTAGGAAGCTTAATTCACTGTCTCACCTGGTGGGATGCACTCCGGATGCACTACCAGTGGACATTTCATAAAAGTTGATCATCCATGGCATTTCACCTTCTTTGAAACGAAGGAAACTGCTTGTACACTTGAGTGTTACCCCTGGCGCTGTCCTTGTAAGCTGAGTGCAACGTCACAACAGTTTCTGTGGCATGTTTCCAGAGCAGGAAACAAAATTTCACAGCTGTACATTGTTCTCTTAAGTCGGCCATCACAGAAAAACAAGATTGCAGCGAAATGAAACTGCTTTTACCAGAAAATTGACTGTGATCACAGAGAACCTTACCAGGCAACTGAGTGGACTCAGAGTGAGTTGCTGGTTGCTGGCCTAGCGGGAAAGCTACGTACACGCTGAGGAACTAGCTGTGATGTCTCGGTGGAGGGGACACAGCTGCTTGGGTATCTCCAAGGGCTTTCTCTGTGAATTTCAGTATTTTGCTCTTTCTCCCCATCATATCCATGGATGTACAGAAATAAAGATGTACTGCTCACCCTCTGATGCTTTGCAATCTTGTGAAAATCTCGTGAGAGAAGCTAGAAAGAGTCCTGTATAGAAAGGGAAGACAGGAAATCTTTTGATTTCATAACGTTTTCTTGATGTAGTCATTAAATGGCATTTGTCACCACAAGTCTGGCTTAGTTGAGTAGCAAGTACTTAAATTTTCTGTTCGAAATGGATAAAGAACAGAATTTGTTTAGCTTGCTATAGAACACTCCCTCCCCCCCAAAACGAACAAACAATCTACCCTTTCCCCACCTTACTAACCTTAGAGTCATTTGGTTCTAATGACCTGGTAGCATTAGATTTGGTGTAAACATGGAGTTTGGATATGGTTTGACCCATATTATGAGTTTGAGTTTTCTCTTAGTCTATGTATGAAAGAACCATTTTCTGAAGCATTAGTGTTCATATGCTAAACTTCCACCAGATTTCCTGGGAACAGCTTACAACGTGGTGATGTTCTATGGGGTAGACAGGTAACATCTCTCAAAGTGTTGTAAAAGAAAGAGAATTCCTGTGAGACAAATCTGGAAGCCTATCCAACAGGGACCTACCTGTTGCCAACACTAGGTGGTTTCTTTTGTGTGCACCCCACAACCCACGCTCGTTAAGCATAGGGAAAGCGGTGGAAGGAAAGGTCACCTTTTCATAGGACTAATGGGTTGCAATAACTGGCTAGACAAGGCTACTGAGTTTTTTTAAGGCTGTAACTTGTTATTGGAAGGACCCAGCTTTTACAGAGACCATCTGAATTAGTGGTCACCACAAAAGTTTTATACTCCAATATAGAACAGTTAAGGAGTGATGGAAGTCAAATGATGCTTAGCTGCACTAAGTTGGCATTACATGTTTGGCTTATCAGAGGTCCTCAGGAATTTTCATAGGCACAATAGATCAGGAAGGAATATCCACTTCAAACTTATTTCTTCACAAGTTCTTGATTCCTTAGCCTAGTTTCTCCTAGCCACTTATAAAAGTTTAGTCTTTGATTTTCTCTAGTGACTGCAGCCATTAATTTTAGTTCATCTGAAAATTTAGGCCCGGTTTATTCTTAGGCTTTAAAACTCTAATCGAAACCATTAAAACATAACATGCTTTTCAAGGAAAACCTTTTGGAAAACAGAAAATGTTCTACTCTGGATCAGTTAGCTGAATGAACATATGAATAATATATGTCTCGTCCTGTGCTAGAAATGGCATAGAAAAGTAAATAATAAAACGTAGGTCCTTATTTAATTAAAAAAAAAAACCCAAAAACGTAGGTCCTTTCTTCCCAAGAGCTTACCAGACTAGTGTCGCCCCTAGCCATGTGTGCCTGTTCAATTCAAATTGCAAGCAGCCTCTGGGGGGTGACTGGCTGTACAACCTTGTCCTGTATTTTCAAACCAGCCCCACTCACATAAAGTCTAGTAAAAATTTGAGGTACAAAAAATTTTGCGGCACATAAAGCAGTGGTTTGTGTGATAGGCATCAAAACATTGCTGTATCTTGTCAGCCACACTTTAGTGTATCAGACACACTCTTTGCTAAGACATATGGCCAGCTGTCATGAGCTATAGCTAAGCATTGCGATTTTTGTACAAATTCAACTTGAGACAGATTTGGGACAGGAACCCAAGCACTTCAGAAAACGTGGGCATCAGTTCCTCAGGCGCACCAGTTCTCCTTCAGGTGTTCAGCAGCCCCTTGACGAGAGAGCGCTTGCGTTGGACCGGGCCGATAAGAACCTCTTCATATCTTTGGATCTTTGGCATACTGGAGCCCTGGTGTACGTAACCTGCCCGCTGTGCAGTGCCTTTTTCCTGTGTTCCGTCACAGGGGGCTGCCATTTAACCAGATAGCACCCACCGTGGGAGGCGAGGCTTGGAACTGGACTAGAAACTGTACATGTTTTTCTAAGCATTCCAAGTTCTCTACCACTTGAATCCTCCTGACCGTACTGTTAGCTCAGCATCTTACTTTTCAGCTTTGGGAAGTGGGTCTTACTCATGGATCACTGCCATGGTAAAAGGTTCACCTCCGTTGGGTTTCATTGTGGTTTCTTTCCTTTGGATCATCTTGCTAAGTAGGTAATTACAGGGGCAGGGAGTGTTAGATAGAGTCATCCAAAATTTCTTGAAAAAGATTCCAGTTTCTCTCATCATTGGCTTCATTTAGCTGTCATTAAGACTGTCTTAGCCATTTGGCAAAACTTTATAAGATTCTCATGAAAAAAAAAAGAACACCAAAACTTAGCAAGCTATTTGACTAACTCTAACTCTAAAAACTTGTCTTTTTCGTTATGTTATTAGGTTTCTGCTTTATTTACCTGCCTCATGGGAAGAATTCTTTCTTGACTTAAGAAAGCTCAGATTTTCTGGTCCTGCCTGTATTGTTTCAAGGCATCTGTATACAAAGTTACTATGTATGACTGACTGGTCGTTTTCTGAGTTCTTGTCACACCGTGCTCTGATGTAGGTCCCCACTCCCCAAATATTTAATCAATAGGTTAACTACTAACAGAAATACCTGCTTAAAGTCTAGCAACGTGACACACTTTAATAGTACTTTTCAAGTCTTAATGAAATATTTGTCTAGCCAGAACTACATTTTGTACTTGCAAGATTTCTTTCATCCTCAGTGAAGTATTTTTTAAGTCATCTGCTTTATTTGAGACGGTCTTTTTGTGTTGGATTAACCAGTAGCCCTAATCCTCTTCTCCTTCTCGACTGCTAATGAACCCCAGGTCTCTTGTGGGGGCGCATTGTTGAGGACCTGGGCGGTGATGGCAATTGATGGGCAGCGGTTTTTAGAGCTCTTGGTTGTGCTTGGAGCCTCAGTGCACCACTAAAGAAAAGGCACAGGCCCTTTCAGCCCGCTGAGGAGTCCGGATAATGAAGGACTTTGAGCATGTACTTGAAAGGACTGCCAGGCTTTCCCTGCCTCATATTCATCACATAGTCATGGAAATCATCTTTTGAAAAGACGCCCATAAAGGCCTGTTCTGCTAGTGCTTTGTGCACTGGAAGATTGGAATTAGATGCTTAAATGGAGAATGTTCTCTTGTTGCAGCCTCTTTGAAATGCGCTGTTAGTGGGAGCTGCTGCTTCCTTCTGCTGCCTCCGAGCCCCAGACCCCGGGTGAAAGTGTGGAACTCTGTCCAGTGCAGGCCTCGATTTTAGAGGGGAGCACCTGGCATGTGTGGTTAGAAAGTCCTATGAAATATAAGTGTTTTATTCTCTCCTTGTACAGAATCTGCCTTCCCTCTTTCCTCTCCCTCTCCTTTCTTTCCCTCTCCACCACCTCTGTCCTTAGGCCGTGTAGTCTAGGGGAGGAATTGGGAACAAGGCACTGGAGTGGCTAATGATGCCTTCTTACCACTCAGGACTGGCAGTGTCATCCGTGACAGTTTACTTCAGTAGCTTGTGGTATTCAAGGGTGCCAGGTTTCTGTGGAAGTTACTTTGGTTCCTTCTTTCATTTTTAAATATGTTTTGTTTTGTTGTTGAAAATGTGCACAGTAGAAACACGCACCAATTAAGCGTTTGTGCGGGTACAGTTCAGTGACATGGACTGCATTCTTCAAGTTGAGTTACGCCTCCCTGTGCACAGAAACTCGCTGTCCCATAAGTTGTCCAGGTGTTGTCAGTTCCATGGAGAGACTTGGAAACTGCGCAATATTCCAGGCAGATAGTCTATACTTGTTAAGATGAAAATATTTGATCTGAAGGAGACTTAAGAAAATGCTTTTGGATTCCGATTTACTGAGTATTTTAGGGCAGTGGTTTTAGGAGCTCATCTAGTCTCCGTGACACTAGCAGATCTGGAGAAGTCCATGAGAACTTCAGAGCCTTTTCTGTATTTTCCTCTTTCGATCAGCATGCTATAGGAGTTTTGATCAAAGTCTTCCAGTAATGATAGCTGGTCACCATCCAGTTCTGGTCTCAAAGGCAAAGGAGATGTTTGTCCATGGGGGAGTTTACCACATTCCGTTTCCTCCTCTTCCTGTTGTTTTTCCCCTCTCCATTTCCGGTGCCTTGGATGTCTGCTTGCAAACAAAATTCTGAGACCTCAAGTATTACGAAGCAACACTCGGAGGTAGAACAGACCTCTAAGCCTGCTATTAGACCAGTGAGTGAACTGTCACATGAAACCATGACTGACTCTCCAGACTTAAGGAACCAGAAGTCACAGGTGTTTGTAGCCTGAGCAACTCTACTTACTATTTTTTATGGTCGTTGTCAACATATCATGTAGTTTTCACCATTTCTGCTTTTTATAGGTAGATAACTTAATTGAAGGCCATTGTGTTAATTGACTGGGAGACTACTGTAATGGGATATTTTCCTCACTGTAAACTAGGGTTGAGTATTCCATAAGTAATAACACCCCTTTCCTCTCCCTCCCTTTATAACCATTGGTAAACTGATCCCTGTGCATTTGCCCGGCTGTTGTCTTTTTACATATGTGAGAGCATATAATACTTGTCCTTTTGTGACTGACTTATTTCACTTAGTGGAATGTCTAAGTTCTATCCTGTCTTCACTCTTACTTTAAAAGGTAAACGTTTGAAAATAAGAGCACATTTGATCGCCCATCTCTGTGCATTTGCCTATGTGAGATCAGAAATGCTAATCCTTTTATGACGGCCTTAGTTCACTCAGCAGGGTTTCAAGGTTCAGCCAAGTTCTGCATGTTTCAGGGCTTGCTTTCTCTGGACCAATAGTTCTCAGTGGGATCTTCTCCGGTGCCACACTGTTTTGATTACTGTCACCGTGCAGTAAGCTTTGAGATTGGGAAGTGTGAGGCCTTCTTGTTTTCTAGGCTGGTTAGGCTATTCTTTCCATATGAATTTTAGAATCACTCTTCAGTTTCAGCAAGTCAGCCAGCTGGGATGTGGATATGGATTGCATCCAATTTGCAGATAAATTTGAAATGCATTATAATCCATGGGTGTTTTTTCATTTATTGAAATCTTGTTCAATTTCTGACTATTTATAGTTTTCATTGTATATGCCTTAGATTTTTTAAATTTGTAAATTAGAAAAATGATTTTATTGGCATATGCTTAACATGTCATCCAGTATAACCATTCAGTCACATTAAGATTTGTACAGTCATCACCAGAGTCAATTTCAGAACATTTTCTTCTTACACTTGCTGTTTATGCCTCATCTCCCCCATTCTCCTCTCCCAGGCACCTGTCCAGGTATCTTCTGTAGCTCTACCTATCTCTGATTTTGTATATAGGAAATCGAACAAAATACAAACAGGATGAGAACAAATATACCAACAACAGTGACTATCGACAAAACATAGACTGCAAAGAGAAAGCAAAACATAGAAAAACTGAAACAACTTTAAAATGGGTCAAAAGGGAGATCAAATGATAGGATGTGACATTTTAACCTAATCATATCTTTCATGACTGACTTTGCAGTGATCTCTGTCTTACCTCCAGGCTATTCATATTCCTTGACTATGGTCAGAGGGAATTCATTATCCTTATCCTATATGTAGATTCTCAAATGTATTCTGGGTTTCCACAGGCTTCTACAGGACCAGAAGTTCACAGTTTCAGCTCTGGTATCAGTCCCTCCTTTAGATTTGGATTATATTTAGTCTTCGAATCACACTAGTTGGTGTTTCTTCAATATGAATTTAGTTGTTGCCTCACTTAGATGGCTGCTTCTGTGGAAACAAGCCTTTTAAGACCTCAGACACTGCAATTTCTGATAGCCGGACACTGTCTAGTTTCTTTATCATACTTAAAGAACTTTATAAATGTATTCCTAAGGGCTTTGTTATTTTTACTGCTACTGTGGATGTAATTAGTTCAGTTTCAATTTAGGCTTGCCATTGCATTGCATAGAAATAGGATAGGAGTCTTCCCGGTTGTCCTAGTGTGTCCTTTGTCTATGGGTGTCAGTGTTGTTTCAGCCATCGAGTTCTCCCCCTGTGAGACCTGGGTTTGAATTCCATGTCAGATCTGCTCACCAGATCTTCATGGGACTTCCTTCCAGTCCAAGACAGATTTCTAAGAAGAAAGCCCTGGCAATCTCTGTCTAAAAAATTCAGCCAGTGAAACCTATCTGGATTACAGGTCTGACGGGACACTAAGATGTAAAGGCTGCCAACAGTCACAGCCCCATATTCTCGAACAGTTCCTGCTGCCATGGGCATGTTTATAGGACTTTCTCATCCTTCCCTTCCCTGTGACAAGTTCACCATGCTGGCATCTAGCAGAGCAGGCTAGATTGTCCCTCCCCTGCCAAATCAGGGTAAGAGACCGGTGGGGTTGATGTCATACTGTGGGCCCACAGTTGTCTCTGGCTGCTCCTGAGGGTGGAGATTGTCTCTGATTCTGTCTCGAGAGTGATGTAGTTTGCTGCCCTGCCCCCTGGGACTTCACTTTTTGTTCAGAAGGGGCAATAGGTCCATGCTGAGCTTTGTGTCTTTTCCTTGCTTCCCAGGTGGGAGCTCCCCAAAGAGACTTACTCTTGGGCTCCTGTCCACAAACATCTGGGAGGTCTGGAAGAGCCTGCCATCTGCTATGCCTCTTCCCCAGAGCCCACCTCCACCACCCCTTCGTGGTTGTAGCTCTGAGAGAGGTGTGATGGTTTTTTCCTCCCCAGTTACCGGGGGCTCTGCCTCTGCGCGGACCACCTGCCTTAGATTTCCATTTTCGTTATGGCCTGGGACCTCAGCTTTCTGGTGCAGTCAAGAAGTTATTTTCACAGTTCGTTTTTTAGCATAAAAAGCAGTGCTCTTTTTATTCTTTCCCTACCTTACCTTTCTCTTTATTTTCTGTCTTTCTATATCTAATTATATTTTTATTTTATTGAATCTGTGTTCATTGAGATTTACTCATACACCTAGTCTTTCCATTGCTCATTTCTTTTTTTTTTTTTTAGGCATCACTGCATTGCTCATTTCTTTTTCATTTCCATGCTGTACAAAAATTGTTTTTCTTCTGCCTGAAAAATACCCTTTAATAGTTTCTTTGTTCATCTGCTGGTGACAGACTGCCTTTTTTGTACCTGAGAATACCTTTTCTTCCATTTGCGTTTTAGACAAATGTTTCCTTAAAGTAGACAATAATAGATTAGTATTTCTTTTAAACTCTTCAGAGATGAGGTTTTTGTTTTCTTTGAGGGGGCTTTTATTGAATTGTCTCTTTGAAGGTAATGATATATCATCTTTTCTACCTCTCTCTTTTCAAGTTTTCATCTTCTTCTGATATATTAGTATTGCTACCAAGGGCCTAGGCCTGTGACCTCAAAGAGCTGGTGAGTTTGGCTGCTAGAACCACAAGGTTGTCCTCAGAAACTACCAGCTGCTTCTTGGGAGAAAGCTGGGCCTTTCTCTTCCCATAAAGAGTTCCCGCGTCAGAAACCCACAGGGGCAGGCCCACCATGCTCTGTAGGGGACTGTGAGCTGGCATTGACTAAGTTTTATTTGGAGGTCTGCATCCTTAGATTTAGCTCCTTAAATCGGTGGATTTTAAATTAGGGAAATTCTCCATAGATCGTTCTTCTGACCTGGTCCCACTTTTCTTTCTGGATTTTTTTTTTTTGGTGGGGGGGGCATCACTGCTCTCCGGCGGTGGGAGTAGGAGGCCCAGCCCCACTGCTGGAATTGAACCTTCATCCCAGTGGGCCGCAGTCCCGCGCACAACCACCATGCCACCGGGGCTCAGCCCTCTTTCTGGATTTTTACTGATAGTATTTTTCACTGTGTTCCACATGTTCCATTTGTTGTTTTCTATCTTTTTTACTATTTTATATCCTCTTTTAAAAATTAAGTTAGGTGAAGGTTTACAGTACAAATCCGTTTTCCATTCAGCAGTTGGTACACATTTTGTTTCCTGTCATTGATTGCAGTCACCACAATGTAACATTACTCATCTCCTAGCCTCCTCCTGTTTACTTCCACTCTGCGTTTCCTAACCTTTCTGTCTCCTCAAATGCTGTCCTTGCGATCTCAAATGGGTGAATGTTGTAGGGTAGCGGTTCCAACCGGTGGGTCGTGATCCTTTTGGGGAGGGTGAAACAACCCTCTCAAAGGGACCACCTGATTCATCACAGCTGCAAAATGACAGTGATGAAATAGTCACGAAAATAATGTTGTGGTTGGGGGATTACCACAGCTTGAATTTACAGGATGGCGGCATGGGGAAGGTTGAGAACCCCTGGTGTTATTGCCCCCTGTGTAGACTGTCTGTTGACTGAACATTGAGCCTGAGGTGAGTTCTGTTCCAGTTCTGAAAGGACAACTCATGGCCATAGTCTTTGGGATTCCATCAATCTCTGTTGGTCTGTTGACCAGTGCAGCTATTTCCACATGACATTGCCCTGTGTGCTTTTGGCGTTTGTAGTTGTCAATGTAGTAGAGTGTCCATTGATCGTAATGATGTTTCCTGGCAGTGCTGCATAGGTAATAATTGGTTCTTTTCAAAACATTGCATCAGAAAGCACATATAATGCTTATCCCTTAATTTGGTGATGTTAAGTATGATTACTTTTGCCAAAACGCGACCTTTTTTTCCTCCCCTTTTCGCTTTTTGGTTATTGAGATTTGCTTTGACTTATCAATGTTGCATATTATTTATGAAAAGCTGAAGAACTAATAGTGAATTTTTTTCCTCACAGGAAAAAATTTTATTTTGCTTCCTTTAAGTCTTAAAGATAAAACCAGATCCTTTTAATACAAGACTGAGCAGATTTTAAGCTGTACCTTCAGCCTTTTTTTTTTTTTATGGTGGGGGAGGGTATCCCCTGTTGAAATTGTTGAGTGTTGACTAAGGCCTCCCTCCCTTGGTGGGCAGTTAGTTTTCATCTCCACAGTTGTAAGGGACTGAGCAGTTTTTCACCTTGTCAACCGCAAGAGTCCACTTTCAAATAGACAAGTGCTCTGAGGGGGAAAGTGAAGCCAAATGCTGATCTGAACTTTTCCCTCCTCTTTTCATGGTCTGTGCCCACTTGTTCTCGCTGCCTGGGAGCTTTGATGATAGCTCATGAGGGTGGGGGGTTTATTTTGTTGGGTCTGTTCTTCAAACTAAAGCACAGCCTGGCGTTGGCTATGAACCTTTTCACAAGGGCCCTGGCCTGGGGAATTGACAGGCCTCCTACAAATGCCACTGTTGTCCTTAGGGTAGTGGATTTAGTTTGTTCTTTTTCAAACAGATTCAGAGAACCACACAAAATCAATGTATAAATTAATGAATTATTGATCTTGGGCAACCTTACAGCTACCACCCACATTAAAATAAAGAATTTCTATATCCTCCTCATTCTTCAGCCTTAATATCTTCCTCGTAAAACATAGTGGTTGAACTAAATTAGCAATTCTCAATGATGGTAAGCGCTTTGTACAGTTATTCAGAGTTCAAGATTCTTAGCACGTTTTGTGCTGTCTTCTGTGTTTCCTGAAAATTAGCAGCTGGATCCAGAGGCTTCATGAGAGACAGATTTGATCCTGTTGACATTGAGTGTCCTGTTCTTTGATCAGGAAGCACATCATATCTGGTTGTCAATCTGTTGTGGTCATCTACTGCTGTGAAACAAATTACAAAAGAAAAAGACAATTCAAAAACTTTAAAAATAACCCTTTGCTTGGCGCATGATTTTGTGTGGCAGAAATTGGAGCAGGGCCTGGTGAATGGTTTTTCTGCTCCAGAGGCCGCTTCCTTGCATAGATGGCTCCTCTGGAGGGCCTGCAATGAGGTTCATGCTTGGGGCTCTGATGGGCAGGACTGGAGGGGCAGACTCATTCCTTGTAATCTTAGGACCTTTGTACTTCACCTCTGTCAGTGTAGTTTGAGCTCTGTCATGGCAAGTGGCTTTCCTCTGAGTAGTTAGTGTTCAAGATGCCGAGTTAGCAGCTTTCAAAGCTGCTGTCGACCTAATGCCTCCTTTGCCATAGTCTTCCAGTTAACCAGCTCACTAACACAAGTCCAACACAAGTCAAGAGAAAGGTTTTAGATCCTATACCTCATTGGAGGAGTAACAAGAAATGTGCAGCTCTTTTGAATTGACAGGTCCCTCTCACTGTGTTGTGATCAGCTGTTATGGCTGAATGCTTAGAGCTGTTAATATTGGGTTGCAAAATCGTGATATTCTAAATCCGTTACTTTTTTATTTTCTGGAAACACCTACCATTTGGTTACCCATTGGTACAGTTAATATAAGAAAGTCAAAATAAACGCTTGATTCCTCCCTTTATTTACTGACTTACAAATTAGGGAGTTTACAAGTATTCCTCAGTACAAGAACATTTTGTTCTATTAAATTGGCATTTCATGATGCTCACCTTCCCGACACGATCACTGAAGACAAGTGTGTGCATAAGCAAAGGTGGTGAAGAAAGCTGATGGTGCCCGGCTATCAAAAGATGTAGCGCCTGGGGTCTTAAAGGCTTGAAAGTAAACAAGTAACCATCTAGCTCAGAAGCAACAAAACCCACATGGAGGAAGCACACCAGCCTGTGTGACCACGAGGTGTCGAAGAACTAAAATTATATCATTATAGATGAGGGGGAGTACAGACTGGGGACCCAAAGCGCATCAATAGGTGAAGCGACATCCTCTTATAGAGGGGTTGCAGGGAGGAGATGAGCCAGTCAAGATACAGTGTAGTAACAATGAAATATGCAACTTCCCTCTAGTTTTCAAATGCTTCCTCCCACCCCACTATCTTTTTTTTTTTTGGCATCACTGCTCTCTGGTAGTGGGAGTAGGAGGCCCAGCCTTTGCTCTGTGGAGTTGGAATTGAACCTCCGTCCCAGTGGGCCGCAGTCCCACGTACAACCTCTACGCCACCGGGGCTCAGTCCTCCCCCACTATCTTGATACCAGTTCTACCTGACAAATCTAGCTAGACCAGGGGATGTACACTGGAGTCTGAAACGGGGAATTTAGGATAGATGATCCCTTCAGGATCAGTGGTGGGAGTGATAATACCAGGAAGGTGGAGGTATAGTGGACTAGAAAGGGGGAACCAATTTCAGAGATCTACATATAACCTCCTCTCTGGGATACGGACAATAGGGAAGTGAGTGAAGGGACACATTAGACAGTATATTATATGAAAAAATAATAACTATTTGTAAATTATTAAGGGTCTATTGGGGAGGGGGTAAGGAGAGGGGGCGGAAATGGGAGCTGGTACTGGGGGCCTAAGTGGAGGGAGGATGTTTTAAGAGTGATGATGACAGCAATGTGGTTTGCATACAATTGATGTATGTATTGATCATGATGGGAGTTTTATGAGCCCCAATAAAATGATTTATATAAAAAAAGGAGGGGGAGAGGAACTTATACCCAGGGCTCAAGTAGAAAATATTTGGAAATGAAGTTGGCAGCATGTGTACAAATATGCTTGGTACAAATGAAATATTGACTGTTATAAGAGCTCCCAATAAAACTATTAAAAATAATAACATGCGGGCTGAGCCCCGGTGGCGTAGTGGTTGTGCGCGGGACTGTGGCCCACTGGGATGAAGGTTCGATTCCAGCTCCACAGAGCAAAGGCTGGGCCTCCTACTCCCACCACCTGAGAGCAGTGATGCCCCCCCCCCAAAAAAAAAAAAGTAAAAATAATAACATGCATATATTCAACTAAATAAAATGTTAAAATTTAAAATTTTTTAAAAATAGTTTAAGGCCTATTGTCATCATGATTATTAATCTCCTTCCCCCTTTATAGTTAGGAATTGTTATAGATGTAAGTATATGATCATTTCATCCATTGCTGTTCCGATTGTCTTGTCTCCTCAGTAGTTTTGAAATGCCTCTCAGCGCTCTGCCTTGACCTCTGGTATGACAAGAATCGTAGACTCATCTTGTGGGTTCCTTGCATCTGCTGTGTTCTCCAAGGAAATGTGGTTTCTTTTCATGGGGAATTTAGAGACCATAGTCTAGGCTCTAGGATGCTTATTGTGACTGCGCTGGAGAGCCTTCTTTACTTTCAATGAGTAGCGTGCGTGTCTCTGTATAGAGATGTATGTGTAAGTAGGTGGGCATATGAGTAAAAGTTTGTAAAAGATAAAATATTCTTGACTTTAGGATGATGACTGTTTAATATTCACTCTCCTTATTTTAGTACATGTGCTGCCGAAGCGAGCACTCACTCTTCTTATTTTAAAGCCTCACTCTGCGGTCATTTTGATTGTCTGAAGCTCACTGTTGAGCAGATTGTTTAGAGAATGGGTTCTGAGTTTGTAGCCTTTATATTTCAAAGTCAATTTAGGTTTAAAATCATTAGCACATTTACGTTGTTGTTGTTAGGTCCGACCCGAAGCAACCTGTGTACTACAGAACCAAGTGCTGGGTCGTTCCGCACCATTTTCACAGTGTCCCTATGCTTGAGCCCTTTGTTACATACAGCTGGAGTGCCGGGTCATCTCATTGAAGGGCTTCCTCTCCTCGCTGCCCCTCACTTTACCAAGCGTAATCTCCTCCTCCAGGGACTGGCCTCTTCTGACACATATGTACCATGCGTATAAGACAAAGTCTTGCCATCCTTTGCCTCCAAGGAACATTCTTAGAGTATTTTCAATATGTTAGTCCATTTTCTTCTGCTATGAAGGACCGGACCCTGTCAGAGAAGAGGATTCTGTTTCCTCTCCTTCACAAGTCATTTCTTTTTAATCTAAATGCTCAAATGGCCTTGGTTTTTAAAATTTATTTTAATTTTTTCCCCCTCATCACTGCTCTGGTGAGAGTAGGAAGCCCAGCCTTGCTTCTGGAGAGCTACTGCTGGATTTGAACCTGTCACCCCTGTGGGCTGCAGTCCCACACACAACCACTACACCACCAGGACTCAGCCCTCTTGTTCTTTTTTAAAAATGTTTTAATATTTTTAGATTTTATCTTGTTATTCTGTTCAGGTATGATAGGTCTTTCGGTGTTAATTTCATATGCACTGATAACCCCAAATATTCAAGAGCATTTTCTTTAGTTAGTTTTTAGTCATTGTTTCTTCCAGGTACTCCTGTTATCTATATGTCAGCTCTTCCTTGTCACTCTCTTGAAAATCTTTGGTCTTGTTTTGTTTTTCTCTCAAATTTTGTTTTATTATTAGCATTCTCCAGAATAATTATAAATGGATCATTGTTTCCAAAAGAGTCAAAATGCAAGAACATTTTCTTTCAAAATTTGTCTAATAAATAGCATTCGTTATGTTTTGTAAGACTAGCATAATTGCTCGTGGAAGATGACTCAACTCTAGATCCAAACCCTAACTTACCCAGTGATCTTGAACAGCTAACTTTCCCCTTTGATTTTCTTTTGCCCTACTTCACCTGAGTAGCTTTACCAGGATTTGTGATCCTTGACTCGACCTTGTCTCTGCTTACATGTTGGACAGAGAAGAAAGTCTCTCTCCCAGGACTGATTTTACGAAAGATGGTGATTTTCAATGGTTGGTGTGTTAGTCCGGATAGACTAAAGAAACAAATTCATAAGCACACATAATGTATGTAAGAAAGAGTTTTATGTACAAGAGCAACTGTACATTAAGAAAACATCCCAACCCAGTCCAGTCCAAGGTCATAAGTGCGATATTAGCCCATTTGTTCGATACCAATCTGTAAAGTCCTCTTCAGACTCACGAAACACATGCAACGATGTCAAACGCAGGGCAATCACAGGCCAGTGTGTAGAAAGTCTTTGTGTCCAGTGGCACTGTAAACATCTCAGTGCTGGCATGGGTGGTGGGTCTCTCTAACCTCTCCCACTTCAGAGGTCTGGTTGCATCCATGTTGCTTGTCCAGTTCAGGGTACTAGGGTGGTCCCATGTGTCTTGTCAACAGAGCATCTCCAAGGGACTGAATAGTGAATGAGTCTGTCACCTCCAACGGGGAAATGCAGCTGGATTTTTCAGAACTCTCAGGAGAAGACCACGCCCACACAGGGTCTTGTTGGCTATCTCCAGATTGACAGGCTAGACTCCACCCCTACACTCTTAATCCTCAAATTGACACCAGATTATGTGACTGCCGCAGTGGGAGAAGAAGCAGAGCTGGGAAATAGTCCCCAGGTGACCATAGTACATCTTTGAGGGATGTAGGAACACTCTAAATCCAATGCATATGGGCTGAGCCCCGGTGGCGCAGTGATTGTGCGCGGGACTGTGGCCCACTGGGACGGAGGTTCAATTCCAGCAGTAGGGCTGGGCCTCCTACTCCCACCACCGGAGAGCAGTAATGCCAAAAAAAAAAAAAAAAATCCCATGCGTATCTAAAATTCTTGGGGAGATTTGTCCCCGACTTGTCTGGAAATGTGATTCTACGGAGGATAGCGTCGTCCATCCAGCACACCTGCTGCTGCTCCTTGGGTCCTCTCTGTGATGGTTCCCGGTCTTGCCACAACAGCCTGCAGGGTCCAGGGGCTTGCCACGCCAACGGCCGGCTCTGGGCAGTGGGGATGGATGGACACGGCCAGGACAGCAAACTTCTGAGATGGAAGAGGCGCTCCAGTCCCTCACAACTTAAAATTATTTGAGAGCTTTAAATATATTGTCAATATATTGTCACAAACAAAGGAAATCAGCATTATTTGAATTATAGCCTTTAAATTTTTTGTCTGTTTTCTTTTTTAATCTTTTAAAATCTTTCTTCTGTTAGGAATCGAGTATGTTTACACATTCTTCTTGTAAAGTTTCTCCTAGTTAAGTCTGTCTACTTCTCTGTCATGACTATTTTTTAATTTAAAATTCTTCCCTGATTTTCATTACCTAAATTGTGAGCTGCCTTTCTCTGTTCTCATGTGTGTGTGGCATCACTGCCCTGGTGGGAGTAGGAAGCCCAGGCTTGCTTCTGGAGCGCTGTTGGTGGATTTGAACCATCAGCCTGTGGGCCACAGTACCGCACACAACCACTAGGCCACCAGGGCTCAGCCCATACAATTTTCTTAATGTCTTTTAGCACAGTTTGAAATAAGTTAACTTTTTGTCTGTTATTCTGCTCATTTTGTTTCCTCCATAATTAGGCGTGGCATTTGCCTCTGATTATTTTCTATTGTTTATTTTTTGCGTGAGTGAAATTCATTTTGTGAACGTTTTGAAGGACAGCGATTTAAGGTCATAGCACTTCCTCCTCTGTTGTTTTCAGCGCGTATTTATGTATGTGAAGGTCGGGGTGGTCTAGCCCTGCTTCCCTTTCCTGGTCTCCCTTTGTCTCTGTTGCACTTGCCCTGTGTCATTTTTATTGTGTCCACAGCAGTTCCGCCTTAGGGTGCGATACTGCCCTAATGAGTCCATCTCAAGAGTGTGGAACAGCTACCTTCCTGGGGCCATGACCTTTTCACACAGTTCCTCATGTGGTGGTGACCCCCAACCATAACATTATATTCGTTGCTATTTCATAACTGTACTTTTGCTACCGTTAGGAATTAGGAACATTTGATCTCCAAAAGGGTCACAACCCACCGGTTTAGAACCGCTGCTATAGAGGCTAGACCATTCTATCCCTTAAGATTTTTTTGGGGGGTGGGGGTGGGGGGGCATCACTACTCTCCGGTGGTGGGAGTAGGAGGCCCAGCCCCACTGCTGGAACTGAACCTCCGTCCCAGTGGGCCGCAGTCCCGCGCACAACCACTACGCCACCGGGGCTCAGCCCAAGATTTTTTTTTTTTTAAGTGTGAATTAGGTGAAAGTTTACAGAACAAATCCAAATTCCATTCAACATTTCAGAGACATTTGTTTTATCTCCTTGATTGCAAGCGTCACAGTAAAACATCACTCTACCCTCTTTTTCCTGGTTGTTCACATTTCGGCTCCTCCTCCTTTCCTAAGCCTTCTGACCTTTGTCCTTGGACAAATGCTGCGCTTTTGATCTCCTTGTACACCTGTCCATTGTTTGGCTGAAAAGTGGGCCATAGAGATGAGCTCTTCTTTCCACACATGAAAAGGGACTAAGGGCCATCGTCTTGGGGGTTCCAGTAAATAGCAGGCTGTTCTATGGGTCTGTTTGTGGGGCCACTGTGCCGCTCCCTCAGCCTCCACTGTCCCTGAAGCACAAACTGCACAGGATTTGAGGACATCATCTGCCCGTAGTAAGGGGGGCGGGGATCCTCGGAGATAATCTTATCCCCGAGTTTTACTGTAAGTACTGTCCATTTGATTTTTGATTTTACTGCCTAATTGTGCCATCTTTTTTCATGAGGCTGAGAGCTTCCAAAGCTTTCATAGAGTCCTTTTGCCTTTGAGTGAGATGAAGATATTTTGATGGCATGTAGTCATAGATGTGCTTAGGTTACTGGTTAGATCATGAACAGCTAAAAGCTATGTGCCTAATAGGTTTTTCCCCTAAGAGGAAAATTGGTATTATTGGTACAGTGTACATTGATTCATTAAATACTCATTGAGTGAGTATGTTTAAAACATTGTACTAAGGGTCAAAAGAAGTAGCAAATTTCATCAAGCCTCCTAGATCGTGCTTTCTTCTTACTCTCCACCAGCTTCTTGGATTGAAAACTCAGTATGTCAGCTAAATCTGGGCTCTCTGTCAGTTTGCTTTGGATACCTATTCAGACCATTTATTTCCCCCTCCCTTACTTCTTTATCGTCATTTTTATCTTTATATAATTTTACATTATTTTTCTTTACCATCAGTCTTTGGAAAGATTTTGAAGAATAATTATGTATTACTTTGATATGCTCAATTTTCCTAAGGAGTTGCCTAGATAAGCCCATCTGTTCTCTTCACAGTTGGCTTGACTCCGGAATTAAGGGTGAAATTGCCTGTCCACCTTAGCCCTCTCCCATGAAGAGACCATTTGGTATAGAATTGAATTAGAATTGATTGGCGTTAATTAGTTGCCCACAATGTATTGCAGGGTTTGGTACCCAAAGTACCATGCTTCAAAATAGAACTTCCTTTTATAACCTTGGTTAGCTTATGGATCAAATTCTATGCTTTTGCTGTTGTTATTTTCAGTGGAAAGCTTATATTTTCCTGTAATAAACATCTTAATAAGATATATAGTAGTATGTCAAATATAAATGCATCAAAAATAATTCAAGTATATGAAATATTCACTTGAGGCAAAATAGAGGTGTTTTGTTGTTGCTGGCATTTCACTTAAAAACTGAAGATTGGAAAATAAAACGTACTGAGACCAATATGCGATATGTTCCTCTGCTTGTAGATATATTCAAATGGCTATTAGGCTCAATTCACAAGTGTGAACACAGCTTATTTAAGTGCAAAAGGTAAAGCAGCTTGCCTATAGATGAGAGTTGGAAGTTACACAGTGGCATTTTAGTAGTAGTAAAAACTTTCGGGGGCTGAGCTCTGGTGGCGTAGTGGTTGTGCGCGGGACTGCAGCCCACTGGGACGGAGGTTCAATTCCAGCAGTGGGGCTGGGCCTCCTACTTCCACCACCGGAGAGCAGGGATGCCCAAAAAACAAAACAAACAAACAAAACTTTTGGAACATTCTCTTCATACCCTCTCCTGTGCTTAGTGATTCGAATCAGTAACATTAGAGCTTGTGACCCTCATACCTTCTTAGAAGAAGTTGAAAGGAATAAGTTGGAAGTGGTTTTGTTCACCAGAACCTCTAACAATGTAATTTGTGGTTGACGGCATTGGTGAGTAATATCTAGCATATCAGATTTTTTTTCATTGTGCTTTGGTCTGCATGTACTTAAAATATATTAGAATTGCATGGCATCACACTAGTCTTTATGACGTCTTTTTCCGATCTTTTTGCAGGTTCATGCATGGGAAATTTCAGACCAGTTGTTACAGATTCGCCAGGATGTGGAATCCTGCTATTTCGCTGCACAGACCATGAAAATGAAGATTCAGACCTCATTTTATGAGCTTCCCACGGACTCTCACGCCTCTTTACGGGACTCATTGCTAACCCATATCCAGAACTTGAAAGACTTGTCACCTGTCATTGTAACACAGGTAAATCCTGTGCTTCTCAAAATAGAGGGAAATTTGCAAGACCATTTGTATTTCTCAAAGTTGTGTTATTTAACTTTCTAGGCATTTTGAGCGAAGGTTAAATTACATTGTTACAGATTCATTGCTATGCTCTTATAAATGGATAGAAAGGTTCTGTGTTATATCTTAGAGATCATTTGGTTTCAAACTCACTGAAATATCCAAAACGGGGGGAGCTGAGTGTACATTTTCATAGGCACACACACACGTTGTATGTCCCCTCTATAGACTGTAGATGATAAAAATCCTGTATTTGGCTAGGTCAGAGGTTGTGCGATCAGTGTCATAGAGGAAGCAGGGTGGTCTAGACCAGCCAGACTTGTCCCCTGAGAGCAGGACATTAGGAAGGGAAGCGCGAAGCTTCAGTGAATACATACTCACGTGTGCTCTCTGCCTGGCATAGAAGTGCCCTGGAAGAGGAGGCTTTTGCCTGAGGCTTCAAGATGAGAAATGGAAAGAAAAGGGAATGGCAACCCATTATTTGAGGAGTGAGTCAAAGGTCTGAGCTGGGCAATAGCTTTGGCCCTGTGGCAAAATTTAATCTCTGCCCGTGAAGTTCTATGGTATTACCAAATAAAAGTAAGTATTGGTATTTTCTGAGGAAAATCGCTAATTCTTTCAGACTTTTTGTTGTCTTCTTCTCCTTTTCTCTTTGTAAAGTTTGAAGGTGGACATTAAGTCCCTGCGGTGTGTGGCTAGCCAGAAGCATTTGCTGCATTTGCATAGTTGGGGGTGCGACTTGGTTGTCCTTTGGTTTGGAGGTTTTGTTTTCTTTGCTTTCCATCTGATGGTGACCCGATGGGGCTTCCTGTGTGCTGTTCACTTATTTGAGCTCTCTCTTTTTTCCTTCAGCTGGCTTTAGCAATAGCAGACCTTGCCCTACAGATGCCTTCCTGGAAAGGGTGTGTACAGACATTGGTGGAAAAGTAAGTAATCTGTACACATTGTGCGCTGGGATTTGAAATGGGCATTACTTTTGACAGACATTTGGGAGCATAGGTACCGTGGGTGGCTGAAATAAGAGCATTCCTGGCAACCAGGAAGCAAAGCAGTAATTACCATTAATTTATAAAGGAAAATGTTTCGCATTCTTAGACCAAAAAATAACCTCCCAACTCCTACTAAAGAACTCAGGAAACCTCTAACACAACAGTGTTCCCAGACGCTGGTCAAAGCCATGGCGGAGGGGAGCGGCGCTGCTCCGGTGGCTGGGTGCAGACCAGGTGCCAAGTGCTGGCCGGCGAAGGCAGCTGTCCTCTTCAGCTCTCTGTTGGTTAGCAAAAGCACGTGCGCGTCGGGGTCTCCGCAGAGTCAGAGCGGTGTAAACCGTACTTTGTAAATGCTGAGGGTGGGTACCTGGAAGCACACGTTTGGACTAGTTCTTTGGCTTTCCACATAGAATTCTGTAGTAACCTCTGATTGGTTAAAAGAAAATTGTTTAAAAAGTTCAAACGCTGCTGAAGTCTATCTGTGTTTAGAACATAAAAGACCCTTCTGGTAGTAAATTGCAGCAGTTGCCTCGTCGACCATTCTGCAAACATGTCGGGATATTAAAAATTAGATGAAATTGAAGGTTGCTATAAATGTATGTTTTCACTCATTGCTTGGACTTGTTTTGTTTTCATGTCTGAGAAGCAGTCATGTTTCTTAGCCACAAAGAGCCTGTATATCAGTCCATTAGTTCTGACATAGAACAAATCTAATCCGATAACTGCTTGCATTTCAGTATTTGGTTGGAAAATTATTTAGAGTAGAGTGATTCAGATTTCTTCTCACTTTCAAGTCGTGTGTCATTAAAGTCTTAGGATGGGTATTACGGGGGTTTTAAGAAAATTTTAATTTAAAAAGTGAGCATCCACTCACTGAAAAAACATTATTGTATGAGAGCTTTCAAAATACAAAGTGAGCACCTTTCTTTCCCTTTCTCCTGTCAATGAGTTGGCTAGATAACCAATCCATGTACTGTACTCGATCTGAGCCAAAAGGCCAAGAAGCACTAGCCAATGAATACAAAAGGATGCAGACTTATTTTAGCTTTACTTCACATCTGTTTCATTGTTTACCTATATGTAATCTTTTATGTACTTTTTTTCATTTAATAAGTGTGGGCACGTTGCCTTGTTATGCTATGCAGCGTCCCCCTTTATTGTAATGGCTGTAGATGTTGATCGTGCAGCTGTTTCTGAACCTGGCAGCATACCGGGGGGGTAATGCGTGGGGCTGCTGTGCACCAGATCAGCAGTAAAGACCACATCTGTTCCATGGGAGGAAGATGAGGCATCCACTCCTGTGGAGAGGGAAGCCCATGGGGGCGGCTCTGCCCTGTTCTGTAGGGTCACTGAATGGGGAATCACTGGATGGCAGCGAGTCCCTAGAACTGTTTGTACCCCGTTGATGTTGGTTGTGGTGGCCATTTCGATAGTTTCCCAGGGTCTTTACTGTTACAAAAGAGTACTGCCGAAAATAACTGATACTGATCTTTGCATTTACAATTGGGTCTCATTATTCATGGTTATTTTATAATCTTTGCGGAAACATTGAGTTAGTGAAAACCGAACCATCACTTCTTGGGAAAATACAGGGGTTAGTTTCTGCCAGCCTTTGGTGGTGACTGCATTTCCATGAGCTGATCAATGCAAACCTTGTTTGGGGTGTGTTTCTGTTTGCAGACAACTGACTTAAAATCTATTATTTTTTGGGGGGTGGGATCACTGCTCTCTGATGGTGGGAGTAGGAGACCCAGCCCCACTGCTGGAATTGAACTTCCTTCCCAGTGGTCGCAATCCCGCACACAACCACTACGCCACCGGGGCTCAGCCCCTGATTTAAAATCTTTAGTTAATAATTCATTAGTGTTGGTCAGCAGTCAAAACCGCCAACCATTTCATGGGAGAAAGATGAAGCTGTGTGCTCTCTCCCAGTAGAGTCTCTGTGAGTCAGAGTCACCTTTATGGTGTTGATCTCACAGTCAAGAGTACTATAACTTGGGCCTGAACAAAGCCCACCTAATACATATATTTTCTCCACAAGGCGGCACATCGCAATCTTGCGGTGCTTAAGGAACCATACCCAACACTTCAACACTTAAAATCTTTTTTTTTTTTTGGGGGGGTGGGGTGGAGAGAAACATCACTGCCCTGGTGGGAGTAGGAAGCCCAACCTTGCTCCTGGAGAGCTGCTGCTGGATTTGAACTGCCAACCCTGTGGGCCGCAGTCCCTCACTCAACCACTGTGCCGCCGGGTTTCAGCCCTGGAATCTTTTTTAAGCTGCTAAATTCCCCAACAAAAATGTGAAGGGAAAAAATGGCCCTAAGTAGACTATGCAAAGGACACTTGTTTATTATATGAGAGCTAAACCAAGAAGGTAGTGCGTGTGACCTTAGCCAAGTCCACTTGGGAATGTGCCCCTCGGACAACTCAAATGGTAAACGACCCGTGCAAGTGCTATGTTACAAGTGAGGATTTGGGTTACAAATAGATTGTTATTATTTTGGTTGGGGGGGGCATCACTGCCCTCTGGTGGTCATGGGAGCTGCCCAGCCTTGCTGCTGCTGGATTTGAACCTGCCAAGCCAGGGGGCTGCAGTCCCACACTCCCCCACCAGGGCTTAGCTCCCAACTAATAGATTATTTTGTAAGTCACTATTGGGCTCCCTTACAGCTCTTAGAACATTTCCTACTTCAATTGTATTAAGCATATTTGTACATATGTTGCCATCATTTCCAAAACACTTTTACTTGATTCCTCACTATAAGCCTTTTTTTTTAATACAAATAAATTTTTGCAAAATTTCAAATACAAGGTCCTTAAATAATGAGGAATTAACCGTACCTGTGAGTTACTTTCTAAGAGAAATCTTTGGAAGCAGATTTGCTAAACCGAAGATTATATAGGTTGAAGTTTTGGATTGCAAGATCTTCTCAAACATGTGGTTAAAAGTTTTTGTCAACTCTTTCCCTCAACAAGAATAAGGTTGCCTCTTTTGCTGTTGTGGAAAACTAATAATTATTGCTCTCTTCCACGATTATCTACTTCCTGCTGCTAAATAACTTCTGATGTGTCTTACCCCCTTTCTCTTCCAGATACAGCAACGATGTAACATCTCTACCGTTTCTGTTGGAGATCCTGACAGTGTTACCAGAAGAAGTACATAGCCGTTCCTTACGAATTGGAGCTAACCGGCGCACCGAAATTATAGAAGATTTGGCCTTTTATTCTAGTACTGTGGTATCCCTATTGGTGAGTAGGTTTGAAACGGCAAGTTGCTTCCTAAGGGGCAGAAATCCATGCTAGTTATTTTGTAGTCTGTCTCTATCAGTGTTCTTTGCAAGAGTTGACAGGGACAGTCCTTTGGCGTTTATATGAAGCTTCACAGTCACAAAATACTTTCAGAACTTATACTTCTTGAGCTTCTACGTGATCTTGTGATTACTTGTCATGTTATCACCATTTTATGAATGAGAAGCAGCCTGTGGAGTTACCTAAATTCTACTTCAGAATTTGAGGACAGACCTTTTTATTACATGGGCTATAAGCTATTGGCTCTTAATGCAGGGACATGCTAAGAAAAGTCTGTTTACATTTATTTTACTAAGGAAACGAAGTGTTAAAAATAAGCCAGTCTTAAAATGACTTGAGATTTCCCTGGAGTTTGCTTGACCCCGTTGAGAAGCATTACAATTAGAGTTTAACCTGCTGCCACATTTAAAACCAATAATTAAATGTGATCAAGTTAGGGTCAAAGACCAGGTCGCTTATTTATGTAAGTAAATTTTTAATGGACCCTGGCAGTACCCGTTCATTGACATATCATCCCTGTCCAGTACTTTGGCCTCAATCATCAAATCAACTCTGACTCATTGTCAGACTAAAACTACCCCGGAGGGTTTCCAAAATGAGAACTCTTTCCAGAGAGAGGTAGAAAGCCTCATCTTCCTCCTGTGCAGCAGTGGGTGGATCTGAATTGCTGGCCTTGTGGTCTGCAGCCAGTGTGGAACCCATCCCTCCACCACGGCACCTTTCATTCTGGCTTGCAAAGTCTGGTTGTCATTCCCTTACTTGAATCAACTCTTTTTCAAAAATTTCCGGTGGACAGTTCAAACTCATTTGTGACTCTGAATGTGATCGTTATTACCTGATAGCTATAAGCATAAGTCTGTTGGGAATTAGCTCCTTGCAAAGTAGTGACAGCCTTTAGATCTGTTATGATAATACCTACACACAAACACAGTCCCTCTGACAATTATATTTCTGACTCATTGCCCGAAAAAGTTTGTTTTACCCATTCCTCATTGAGAAATCTTACTTTGAATGAAATTGGTTCCTAGAGAAGCAGTGTTGAGTGTTAGACTTTTCCTCATCCTGAAGCATCCCTTGGTAAGCCTTGCTTCTCCTGTTGTAGGCTGACAGGCCAGGAAAGCAGCCAGCACAGGGAACTGCTGTTTGTGCATGCCTAACGACCATGGTGATTTTATAGCAGCCTGGGCATTTGCCATCTATGAAGTGGGCATTGGGCTCTGCACCAGGCTGCTTCTTGTGTTTCCTCTTCTCTTGAGGAAAAGGACGAAGGAGATCCTCTGCAGGAGATCCTCTGATGGGGAGGTGGCAACGCCAGAAAGGACACGTGTCTTTTTAAGGAAAGCAGCCCAACTCTAAACACGGGCGTTTATAACAGAGGAAAAACGGATAAAATAAAAAAAGACATTTGTACTAGAGCATTCAAATACTGGAAGCAAAGTCACTCTATATGACTAGCACGAGCTCATTTCTTTTTTTTTTTTTTTTTGGCATCACTGCTCTCCGGTGATGGGAGTAGGAGGCCCAGCCCCACTGCTGGAATTGAACCTCCGTCCCAGTGGCTCATTTCTATTCTATGAAAAGCGATGTTTCGATGACTGTTGTTTCAAACAATATTATCAATAAGACTTAATGCAAAAGTGGAAACGAAAAAGCATATTATTCCTGAGAATAGGTAAATATATTCTCTACTTGAATTGCCTCTTTGAGAAAGTAGAGACAATAGTTGTACCTATCAACAGAGTTTAACGAGGGGGCAAAGGTGTGGCCACCTAGAGCTCCCCATACGGATTTCAGCTGAGTAAAGTCTCTGGGGAGTGCCGCTTGTCCCATAGCTTGTCCCATAGCTCACGCTGAGTTAGAGTCTCGCAGGAAAGACGTTTGAGGGAGAAGTAAATGAATCACAAGTAGCTAAACTGCTGCCTGTCGTTGTGAAGTTTTACTCTCATGCATCACATTTTTACATTTAGAAGGTGATTGTCCTAAGGGCATTAATCTGGAGATAACATTATTTATTGTCAATTCTTGTTCTTTTTTCCAGATGACCTGTGTTGAGAAAGCAGGAACAGACGAGAAGATGCTTATGAAGGTCTTCCGTTGTTTAGGAAGCTGGTTTAACCTGGGAGTTTTGGACAGTAACTTTATGGCTAACAATAAATTGCTAGCACTCCTTTTTGAGGTCTTGGTAAGTAGTGACTTTGTTTATGAAAGTGATTCTGGGGCTGAGCCCGGTGGCGTAGTGGTTGTGCGCAGGACTGCGGCCCACTGGGACGGAGGTTCAATTCTAGGAGTGGGGCTGGGCCTCTTACTCCCACCACCAGAGAGCAGTGATCCCCCCCCCCCCACCCAAATAAAAAAAGGGATTCTGCCATGCTCTCACAGCATCGATCGTTCACCTTATGGGACATAGCCATGTGTTCAGATTTCTACAGTTATGAAAATGCAAGCTGATGCCCCCAGCAAAAAATGCAAGCTAAGGAAACAGCTTTGGTTCTTTGCTGCCAAGCCCCAAATCAGGGTCTGAACTTTTTAGTAAACTGAGGATTTTGCGCTGTTTTTGAGGAAAGCAGTTGTTTATGTGCACATAAATGATTTTCATATTGAAAATTCAAGTAATGTTTTTTTTTTTTTGGGGGGGGGGCATCACTGCCCTCAGGTGGTGGGAGTAGGAGGCCCAGCCTTTGCTCCGTGGAGCTGGAATCAAACCTCCATCCCAGTGGGTCCCAGTCCTGCGCACAACCACTACGCCACCGGGGCCCAAAATTCAAGTAACGTAATACTATCATTGGTCTCCTTTTCATTGTTTGCAAAGTACAAAATTTATGTTTCTAATAATGTCATTGATTGAATGTTCTCTAAATTTTCCGTGTCATAAAAAAATTTAGAAAGTACAGAAAAAGAAAGGTTAAAAAATAGTTCTTAGCACATCTGGAGATATTTAACAAATCAGAATATCGTATTTGTGGTTGTGATCATTTAAACATCAGAGCATGTGCAGAATGATATCAGAAGTGGCCAGCCTCTGATGCACACAACACAGGTTCAACAGGCATAGTGGTACAGCGATAATTATTATTTATTATAATAAAGATATAGAGAGCATGAGAGCGAGGAGCAATAAGAGTCAGACATAGATCCATGGTACATGCTCACCGCTGCCCCTCTGGGTGGTCCATGTGGAGAGAGGGCGAACTTTAATTTGCCCTGTTTTAATAGCCTTCTGGGGGAAACACCACAGGAGAGAACTGTCTTAAGGGCTCTATGGTGACTAGGGGAGTGATCTTAGGGATACCTATGTGACTATGTGATAAGAGCAGACCCTGGACTCCTGGGGGTAGATGAACAGGTCTGTCAGGTTAGGAGCCATTGACAATGGCTCTTGAATCCCGCCCCCAGGCTTCAAGGGAAGTGAGCCATCATCCTAACAGCAGGGGAGTTAGCTCTCTTGTGAAACAATACAAAGGCCTCAGATAACTGGGAACCACAGGGAGAACAGCTAACTTAACTTCCACATCAAATGCTGGTAAACAGTTTGCTTAATTTTTTTTTTTTGCTTGTTTGTTTATTTTTTGGGCCTCACTGCCCTCTGGTGGTGGGAGTAGGAGGCCCAGCCTTGCTGCTGGATTTGAACCTCCAACCCAGTGGGCCGCAGTCCCGCGCACAATCACTACGCCACCAGGGCTCAGCCCTTGCTTAATGTTTTGGAGTATGTAATTGTGGAAAAGTTTTGTCTTCATCCCACAGAATGAATTTTGCATTTTTGTCATTAGAATAAGAATAATGTCATTATATACACTTAATGTATGTCTTCGTTAAACTTTGGAAGGAATGCTTAGTAGTACATTCTCTGCTTTGGAAGACAGAAGTGAGTGCTTAGAACATGAGTAATTTTTAGAAGGAGACATAAAGGACGCCTTGAGCATTGGTGTTGCATAGGGTCCTCAGAGAGGTGGGTGACTTTGTCCCTTGCTCATGGAGGCCTCCTTCCGTGAGAAGGTGTGCGTCTGCAGGGACGGGGCACTCTGGGTTTATTCTGACAAACTTGGCATTTTCCTGTGGGCACAGCCAGCATCACTGTTGCACTAGAGACCAGGACTCTGACTGACTGGTTTGCTGGTCACCACTGTCTCTTGGTACCAAGTAATGGTAATTGTCTCATCTCAGCAGATTGTGTGAAGAGTAGTTCTCGTAAATAGAAGAATACATGTAAATATCTCTATGATCTTTAAGGCATAGTAATACATTGAGTACCTTTAAACCTGCTATCCAACTGAAGAATAGACTAATGTTTAATACATCTAGCTGTTTTCCTGAACCTGCCTGTATAGGTTTTTCTCCTCCCGGAAAATTCTCAATATCCTTGCTTATGATAATTATTCACAAAGAAATAAACACATCATGGCATGCCTTCACCAAATGTTTCCAAACTCTCAACTCCACTCATAGAAGCCTTAGCATTTGTCCAACACTGGTCATTTGGTGACTGCCCTTTTCTATGCTTCTGGCTCGGATGACCTGTTGTTCCTCAGAAATGATCTATGAGAAGTCAGCTTTTGAGTTTATGCATGCTTAAGAAATATTTGCCTTCATCCTTGATGGCCGTTCTGGGCTAGCTGCCAGGTTGTCGGTTCAAGATTACTCCCTGTAGACATCCAAAGGCCTTGCTCTTACCTAGTACCATTCATCTTTGGAGATGAAAAGTCAGAGAGCGGCCTGGTATTTGCTACTTCCTGTGGGGCCATCTCCTCCCCAGCACCAGAAGCCCTCAGGACCTCTGGTTCGGAAATGTCAGAGATGTAGTTAGGGAGAGGTGGGTCCTGGGGACTTGATAGCCCTTTTTATTTGGCGTAGTTCTAGAGTATTAGAAAAGGATGGAGACGATTTCCTGAGACTAGACTAGGCTAGGAGATACATGATACTTCATTTGGAGACTCTTGGAGGAACAGAATCAGGGTGATTCGAGATGATCTGACTGACTGATGTGTCTAAGTAAGCTGATTGGCTTGCAATTAGGGAAGTAGTTAAACTGGAAAGATTGAGGATGTTGACTTGTGGAAGGCCAGGACTGCTGTCTCAATAAAGTTTGTTTCAGAAACGGAATACAATGGTTTTCCCACTACTTGGATTGCCACTCCGTGGTCATACTTCTTCCCCTATTCTTACTGTCTCCCAGCAACAAGACAAGACCTCCTCCAACCTACACGAAGCTGCTTCAGACTGTGTGTGCTCAGCTCTCTATGCCATTGAGAATGTGGAGACTAACCTGCCGTTAGCCATGCAACTTTTCCAGGGCGTCTTGACATTGGAAACTGCCTATCACATGGCTGTGGCACGTGAGGATTTAGACAAGTGAGTCATTGTTTAAGGCTGAGCTCTTAAGTTGACCTGCAGGGGTAGGGGGACATTGAAAGTCACACTTCATCATTCATCTGTTCTTTGAGGTTCTTGGTGACACTGGGTAAGTATACAAACTGCATGCATCCTAAAGAGGCTGTGGTCTCTGACTGACTGCAGGCAGGGTCATGGAAAGTAGCGTGGTTGTACACACACAGTGGGTAAGGCTCTAAGAATTCGTCTTGCACATGAAACTGCCAGTGTGATAATGGGGAGTTTGAGTCAGCTGTTTTGATGACTGAGCATATGCATGGCTGTGGGTGCTAGGTCTGGGTGCAGGCGGTGATACAGCACAGTGAGGCTCCCTAGCACCTTCAGACGGAACATGCCAGCATAATCTCCAGATTTCTGACCTGCTGCTCTTTTTTTTTCCCACCTGCAGGGTTCTGAATTACTGCCGTATTTTCACCGAACTGTGTGAAACTTTTCTTGAAAAGATTGTATGTACTCCCGGCCAAGGTCTCGGCGACCTTCGAACTCTGGAGCTGCTGCTCATCTGTGCAGGACATCCTCAGTATGAGGTAGCGACTGTGCATGTGATTTCTAGCCTCTTGCTCTTGGGGAACGGCATCCTTGCTCTTAGTTCATGGGACGCCCTGGTGCAGCCTCCTGTGGGGTCTTCCTCTCTGGATTTGCACTTCGGCTGTCAATCATTTTTTCCCTGATCCCACAGCTGTGGTCCTTGAGTGGACTGTGCTCAGAGCCCCCCCTAGGACAGAGCTGCCCCCCAGGGTTCCTGAGGCTATATGTAAGTCTCTGTGGAAATTGACGAGTACATCTTTTTCTCTCCTGGAACGGCAGTGAAGCCCTTGGTTTATGTGAACTCTGTTGTGGATCCTCAGTAGGAAAAGGATGGGGCTTAAAGAGGGTCCACAGCAAGCCTGTAATCTCTTTCCCTTTTTTCTGCTCTCACGCACAAGGTAATATTTATTTGTGTGACAAAATCTCATTAGGTTATCTGGACTTTGATGAAGCCCAGAGCCTTTTGAGAGGGAAGCGTAGCACTCTGTCATCAGATTATCGTCAGGTCACGTGCGGGGGAGTTAGGAGAACAGTGCTCCGGGATCTTCGTGATCACTGCTCCTTTAAACGGTGTGCTGTGAGTGAAATACCAGGGCCTTTCCCCCATTAAAGAGAGCAGGAGAATCAATATTACAATGAGGATAAGACCGACTTTTATTCAGCGAGTTTTACACTGTTTGCCTGGTCAAAACTATTCTAATTTGAAGCATATGCTGAAACTGTTGAAGAATTTTGAGGGGGAAAAACCCACAAAACACTATTGACTTAGCAGTCGTAAAATCTGTCTTGCTCTATTCCTTTTCCCATTCTAATGAGCCATATTTTCCTTTTTCAATCTAACAGGTAGTCGAAATTTCCTTTAACTTTTGGTATCGCTTAGGGGAGCATTTGTATAAAACTAATGATGAGGTTATTCATGGCATCTTCAAAGCTTACATTCAGAGGCTGCTTCACGCCTTGGCTCGGCACTGCCAGCTGGAACCGGACCATGTAAGTTCCCTTTTCTTTCCTCTTCTACTGAGTCTGCTAGTTCCTGACCCTTCAACAGCTTATGCTGACGACCTCAATGTTAAGGATAATGAGCCTGTTCGTCCTTGAGTAGCACAGATGGTTGAGCCCTCGACCACCAGCTCAGAGATTGTCATTTCAAGCCCACCAGGAGGCACTTCGGAAGACAGGCCTGGGGATTGGCTTCAGAAGGCCCACAGCCTTGCCAACCCAGCAGAGCAGGTCTACTCCGACACGCAGGGTCACCACTTGCTGACCACACCGACACCAACTTTCAGTCCCTGGACAAAGCCACTCTGACTGAGCCCGTCCTTCATCTCCTGGGAAAATGACGCAGCAGGAGACGAGGCTGCTTCGACTTGGGTACAGAGCATCTTCTCCAAAAGCTAAGCCAGCAGTAAATCCCTGAGCAGCCATATACGAGGAGCAACAGTCGTTGGAAGTAGCACATCAATGGACAGCAGCTAAAAAATAACGTGTGGAAAAAAAAAAGGATAGTTTATTTATACACTGAGCGAAGGGAATTAGACTTATATGCTCTGCTTTTAATTGTGCAAAACATGTGGTTAGGCTAAAATACAAAAGTGAAATAGTGGTGTCAGGTTGTTGTAAGTGGCACGTAGTTTCCCCCAACATACATTATGTGAGTCTACCAGAAAGCCCTTCAACCTTCAGCGTGGCTTAACAATGAAGAGAAGAGAAAAAAAAAAAACAAAAAAACGAAGAGATGAGAATTGCCTCATGGGCCTCCCACAGCTGTAAATCATTCAGAACAGGTTTGGCCTCAGAATGGCTGGTGGGTTCAAGCTGCCTCCTTGCCGTAGCTGAGCACTTAATGGCCGCGCCACCTTGTGCGTACTGAAGCTCTTCAAATTTTGACCTCAACACCTTTTTCATTCTGATTGTTTCGTTTAACCCCCATCTTCTCATCTGGAGCTGACGTCGCTTGTTCCTGCTTATAATTAAAGCTGAAATACAAACTTAGTTCAGTGTTAATATTCTTCCAGTCCCAGTTTTTTGAGTCTTTAAGAGACTCTAAAGATGGTCTAGTGGCTTTCAGTGTTACATTTTTCTCTTTGGTAAACTTGAAGTTCAATCTTAAGTGGAAACATACTGTGTTCTCCACAGCAGAGTCCTCTGATGTGCACGTCTCCCTCCCCTGGCTAACTCCCTTTCTTCCTTTTGCTGCTTCCACAGGCAATAATTTCTTACTCTTGTGAGTGTATTGTGCTTAAGGATTTATATGGTGCTTTGATGTTACCCGTTATCTCGTCTGAAGCAGCCATTGTCTTTATTTCCTCCTTGTTTCTTCACCATAATTTCTTATTCTAAAAACAGGAGGCTGAGGGCGGAGCCCCAGTGGCATAGTGGTTGAGTTCGGGACTGAGGCCCACTGACTTGGCGGCTCAAATCCAGCAGCAGCTCTCCAGGAGCAAGGCTGGACCTCCCACTCCCACCAAAGAGCACTGATCCCCCCCCCCCAAAAAAACAAAACAAAACAAAAAAAAAACAGGAGGTTGAGCTAGAGTAGCATTTCTCAGTGACAACGAGGGCTTTGACCAGTTACTCAGAAGCCAAGATTCTTATGCATACCCTCAACAAGATCCCAAGTGGTAAATGTCTGTTTGTTATAGCTGTTTATCAGAATAGTAAAATTTTAAGGTCCATGGAATGTAAATGAACTCTGCATATTTACTGAAAAGTTTCAAACAGAAAGGTGAAGGACATCTTTAGTGAGCACCTGCATGTGAACCACCTACATTTCACCTTCCATTTTTTACTATCCCAGTTTTCTTATGTAATCTCTTAAAAGTCTAAAAGTCTATTCTGAGTAAAGTTACTGTGACAATCACTGATTTTGGTAGACTTTGACTTCAGGGACTGGATCGAGACAAAGGGAACTGGACCGTATCTAAATATGCTTATTACACTTAACAGAACTCGAGGATTTTCTTCATGAGATAGAAGGTAGGCCAAAGTGGCTTGCCATACCCAGTAAGAAAGAGTCCCTGTCTACAGTACAAATATTGTATAGTACGGTACAATATTTCTGGGACATGGGCAACCTAGCTTTCACTCATTGGATCTTGATGGCAGTTTCTTCTTGTGTTAGAGATGAATAAAAGCCTCAGGAGGTAAAACAAATGCCATCTGATTTGGAATTTCAGGAGGGGGTTCCTGAGGAGACGGATGACTTTGGAGAGTTTCGGATGAGGGTATCGGACCTGGTGAAGGATTTGATTTTCCTGATTGGATCTATGGAGTGTTTTGCTCAGGTAAGCCCATTTGGAGATTACTGCCAGTTTTACTGATCACCCTAATTGTGGTTACTTCTGTGTCTTCTATAAAAGTTCCATCTTATTTCCTCAATCTCAGTGGCTAAGTGGGATCATAGATATTGCAGGGGCCTAGCACACTGCCTGGCATATAGTAACTATGTTTATAAGTATCTTACAAGCCAATTGCAGTCGATAGATGTTTCATGAGTCACTCTGTTATTTGCAAATGAAAGCTGTCCCTATTATGCACACAGTGTGGAAAAATCTATAGACAAGCATTAAAGTTCACGAGATGCTTCTAGGGAATTAGTCTAGGCTAGGAAAAAAAGGTTCATTTCCCAGCTTTAATAATTGCATATCAATTCCTGGCAACTCTTCCAGTTATTTGGCATTGTCTTTGTCCACACTTCCGGTTGATCCCTGTGCCATTTCACCCCCGAGGTGCCTGTGCTCGTGTAGAAGAGTCACACTCCTGCGCTCTCAGTGCGCAGCCTTCTACCTTGATGGACATTGGCTGCAACCGTCATCATCCCACGGCACATAGTAATTTTGCTTAATCCAGGCCGTTTTCCCATGGTTCAGTCATATTTTGGCAAGCTCTGGAATCTACTTTGGATGCTTCGCCACAGCCAGACCGAACTAACCTAATTTTGTTTTTGTACACTAGCTATTTTGTGTATATTTGATCTAGACAATGTTAATAAAATTAAACTTGTTGTGTTTTGTATTAAAGTGTGCTTATTGACCCGCCTGCAGAGGGTTGGGGGTTCTGGGCCCAGCTGGAATGAGATCCAGAGTCACAGGCAGAGACCCAGCTCTCTTCCTAGGGGCTTCGGGCCTCATACCAGTTCCTCGATCCTCTCTAGGCTCCGTTTATGCAGTTTTATAAGTGATCAGTGTTTCAGGGTACTAGTCTTGTGGGGTACTCTCTGGGAAAAGAAACTACAAACTTTATAGCAATAATTATTGAGAAATAATTTAAGCAGTGTAAATCTCAAAAATGGTTCGTGCTTATATAGTTGTAGCTGTTGTCCAGTAGACTAATGTCTAGTTACATTCCATAGGTGGATATACTTTGGGGAATTCTTAAGTAGAATAACTGAGTATTCTGCTCAATATACTTTCATTTTGGTTAAATCTGCTTGCTGTGGCATTGTGAAAGGTATTCCCAAATAGCTGCTTTTGAGGATTGTAAACCGTACTGCCAGTATCGATGGGAACAAAACTACGACCCTAACGGGGAAGCCAGTGTTCAGGTGGAGAGTGTCCAGAGCATACAGATGTTAAGTGTGTGTATGCATTCACGAGTGATTAGCCGGGCCAGGAAAAGACTCACATGGTACATGCTGTGTTTTATCCCCCATAATGCTCACTTTCTAGGAGCAGATGATAATCTTGACCTACTCTTGGGCCACTAAGAGGGTTTATTTCCAATATTAAATGAGTCATTGCCTCTAGTTAGTGAGGATGTGCAAAATGAAAATTACAGTGCCCCAGCTCTGAGGGATACTTCACTGGACTCAGAAATGAGGGGCCAGATTTATTTTAACAAAAAGGATTTTTTTGTTTTGTTTGCTTTTGGACTTCTGCTCTATTTTCCTTTTAATGGATCCATAATCCACCTCTTCTTCTCTAGTTATATTCCACTCTGAAAGAAGGCAACCCACCCTGGGAGGTGACAGAAGCGGTTCTCTTTATCATGGCTGCTATAGCAAAGAGTGTTGATCCGTGAGTGTCTCATAAGTCTTTTGCTGGAAACTCTAAATATTGAGAGGAAGGAGAATTGCACCATTTTTCTCTTACGGTATATGCTTGGAAAACCTTAGCACCTCTTACTTCTGTAGTGCTACCTAGTCTTCTTACTTCTAGAATCTAGTCCGGTATAGCCCGCAATGCTAATACCCTACCCATGTTTTCCAGAGTTAAAACACTGTATCTCACCTTAGATGCTAGGAATAGAATTCAGACTTACTTTCCACCCAAGGCTCCCGTGTGAAAGTTTGGCTTGATTAAGAATTTGTTAAGACTCCTAAATTGTTGGTACTAAGTAGGAACTAGTTTGGTCTCATCTACTTTGGTGACCTCCGGTAAGTTATCCATACAAATGTTGAATGGCATGGTTCTCTGTATTTCTGTCCTGGAGAGGCCCTGGCGAGTTTCAGAGAGGCGAGGCATGGGCACTGTTAACCCTCAGCAGTAGCATCAAACGAGCAGCTACTGCTTCCATTACTGTCCTTGGAAGGGTTTTGTTTTGTTTAATTATTAGAACTTGATTTGTAATTGCTTAGCATAGAAATTCGTTTCATGATCTTAAGGCCAATCCCAAAAGACAAAGTTTATTTTTGTGCCATGAATCGATAAGTATAAATGAGTATCTGATGAGTTATCCTGTATTGTCATCAGGTACCTGCAGTTGAGCCCTAGTGGGATAGAAGGTTCAGGCAGATATTTATAACAAGTGCAGTGCTTCCATCTTGGCAGCTTTTCAGGGCCCAGTCAGTACAATCTTACTCTGTTTCTAATCCAGTAAAGTTTCAAGAAGATAGGGTAGGTTGAATGTTCTTTAATAAGGAGGGGCGTGCTTTTTTGCTTTGCTCTGTTTTTTAATTGTGTACCATATTATTTTCTCTTAAACCCATTTTAGTATCTTTGAGAACCTTCAGTGACAGCCTGAAAATTATTAAAACCACTAATATTTAACCAATGTGCATAGTTTGAAGAAAGATGGGTAAGATTATTAGCCTTAGTGCCCCTAATGAGGATTGCATATATTTTCTTATTCACCTTTCAAGCCCAGTACATGTTTACGATTATTTAATTCACAAAAAGCACTGAAAGAATTATTTTAGTCCACAAGGAGTGCTCATGCTGTAATCCAGGACAGTTTTCATTTCTGGATGAACTTTTGCCACTTTGGGGACGGCCTTCACTCTGCTCAAAAACAAACCAAAAAAAACCGCATCATTCGGTGTGCAGGAGAGAAAATAAAGGAAAAGGAAAAATTAAATCGCTGGAGCTGTGGAACGTTCCAAACGGGGCACTTTTACTTATCCCCACTTGGCTTCTTGCTTCTGAGTTAGACGTAGCTGGAGACTTTAGCTGGCCCATCCACACTTCTCTGCCCGTGTGCAGAATAACAGCGAATACAAAATAGCCTAGGAGAATTCTTCATCCACTTCACCATTCAGCTATTGAGTGCCCACTATGTGCCAGGCACTGTTCTAGGTGCTGCAAATATAGGTATAAATAAAACACATTTCTTCAACAACAAAAAAGTTTGTCCACTGTAAATGACCACCTCTCCAATTTGAAGCACCTCTATTGGGTAGCACGATGTGACATTTGATATGTTACTGTCACTCAGGAGATTAAGGAGCAATGTGCTTCCCGTTTCTGTCTTTCTCCCTTTTTGAGGATTCGGAAAACTCACTCCCATTGTTGAACATCTTACCCCAAAGATTATGTAGAAAGAAGCCCTTTAGCAAAAACAAACAAACCCCCCAAAAAACGCATCCTTGCAGCCTGTGTTTTGGCCAGGATATAACCGCTGAAATCAGTAACTGTGAGCACTTGCCTTTTGTATCCAGGGAGAACAACCCCACCCTTGTGGAGGTCCTGGAGGGAGTTGTCCGTCTGCCAGAGACCGTCCACACGGCTGTGCGGTACACCAGCATCGAGTTGGTTGGAGAAATGAGCGAAGTGGTTGACCGAAACCCTCAGTTCCTTGGTACGTGTGACTCCCCCGGCCCTGCCCTGCGACGACTGACTTGCCCTCTCCGCCGCTCTGACTTGTGCCCCCTCCCCCATGCACTCTGTTCATTGGCAGGAAGAATGCTTATGGCCCCCGAGACTGCCTAGAGTTACTGCTTAGTTGAGACAAAATTGATAATCTGACAGGGACAAGATTTCTGCTTCCAGAACTCTTCTTGTCTTTCTTGGTCTCTGGTGTACTCTTGAACTAATTACACCTGCCCAGGTGCTGCGAGTAAGTTAGAACAAAGGAGGGAGTGTTTGAGTGTTGAATACTTAAGAGTTCAAAACTAAATTAGTACAAATAAAATGCGGTGTTGGGCTGTACAACCTCTGGCTGCCCTTATTGACTTTAAAATATTAAAGACCTAAAATAATTTTAGAATTCAAAGTAGAGCTAGAAATCCATCTATTCTAACATCTTCATTTTGTAGATGAGAATATTGAAACTCAAAGAAATGAAGTACTATATCCAGTGTGTATCAAGCCTCTGACATTTAAGAGTGATAATGTTTTGAGACCTTAACCCCCCCTCCCAAATGTGTAAATAGCACTATTAGGTTTGCTGTGTTGCTTGTATATACCTTTATGACCACTGCTTCAACTTGTCTGTATTTAGTATGTGGTACTTTCTCTTTTTCAGGTGACTGAGACAGTTGAGGGGGAGAGGGGTGGGGCTGTTTACTTCTGTAGTGTAGTCCATGTAGTGTATAGTGGGCGCACATACTAGCCCAACCCCTCCTCGCATACCAGCTAAAATGTGACTCACATGCATCATCTGCCTCAACATTCACCTTCCTTTTCTGAACCGTTTTCAGAGAGAGAGAAACCTTATTTTTTGGTGGATTGGATTGATTCCATGTTTTTGGACTTTGCTCTGTCCGCAGCAAAGCTTGTTTGAAGGGCAGACTCGCAGTCCCCAGGACATAGCATTCAGCCTTACTCCGCACTTCCGCCTACAGCCGTGTGCCTCCGTCGGAAGACAGAGAGCACGTCCTGGGCCTCCACAGTAGGGCTGTCAAAACCACCGTCCCTCCGTATCATGAGTCACAAAAGTCGACAGAATTTGAACAAAACTGTAGAGTCTAGATCTGATGTCTCTGTTTTTTTGCCCTGTGGGTTATGGTCATTGTTCTAGAAATGGAGATTACAGGATTTTTTTTGTTTTGTTTTTTGTTTTTGTGGCATCACTGCCCTGGGGGAGTAGCAAGCCCAGCCTTGCTGCTGGATTTGAACTGTCAACCCTGTGGGTCGCAGTCCCGCAAACTACCACTAAACCACCAGGGCTCAGCCTCAAAATAAGCTCACTTTTTCTCACCTTTTGAGATTACAGTTTTAATTTTTAATTTTTTGATTCCTCATTGCTCCAAGGGCCTTTTTACCTTGAGATGGTTTTCCTTTCCTGCTGAACAATATTATGATTTCTGTAAAGGAGCTGGGTCAGTTGTGATCAGCTTTCTTCTTATATTTGTAATAGTAAAACAATGAATTCATTCATCATCATGACGGGCTAAAGGGCCACTCTGCGAATCTTACGAACTTTTGTGACTAGAAAAAAACGCACAAGCTTTAGACAGCTGTCTGGGTTCTAATTAAGGTAGGCTGGCCCTGATTAAGGACTTCCTCCCCATGGGGTGGGAGAGAGTGATCACTCTTTGGGTGTGGTCTCCTTTCGCCATCTTCCTGCTTCTTAACGTGTGGTGTGATGATTCTGTGGTGGTTTCACAGCCCTGCGACCACTGGGAATTGCTGCCAGGGCAGAAACAGGAGAGTGAGGCGCTCGGGGCCTGCCGGATAGACACCCAAGGTTCTTTTGCCTAGCTCTCTGCTCTGCTGTAACAAACTCAGAGTACTCCTTATGTTTCAGACATGCAAACTGTGCTCTTTGACTTTTTCCCCTCAGACCCTGTGCTGGGCTACTTGATGAAAGGCCTTTGTGAAAAACCTCTGGCTTCTGCGGCAGCCAAAGCCATCCATAACATCTGTGCTGTCTGCCGAGACCACATGGCCCAGCACTTCAACGGACTCCTGGAGATCGCCCGCTCGCTCGATTCCTTCATGTTGTCTCCGGAAGCGGCTGTGGGCCTGCTGAAAGGTAGTGGCTGATGTTGGCCAGGAGCAGTCTCCCCTAAGCTGTTTGTTTCCCAGAGCCCAGATGGTAGTCAAGTACTGGGTGCTGGTGAAGGTGGCGTTTCCCCTGGGGAGAGTGTGGGCCAAGTGTCCTTGCTCTGAGTTTCGGAAGGCAGCGTGATGAATTCAAGCTTCGGCCAGTATATACAGCACTGACCAACCTAGATTTTGTGTGGAGATCTAACTAAACAGTTCCACTCTAAGTTAGGGAAGAATGAAAAGGGTAACAAAATAAGTGTTGCCGTACTGAACCGGTAATGGGAGAGTGTTCCAGGTAGTGTGCATGGCTCGGGGCCAAGGAGACTGATGGCCGGTGGAAGTAGATTGGCCCCACTCCTGGGCAACTTCCACTTGCTGGACTCTCTCCAGGGCCAGCCAAAGAGTTGGTGGGGGTGCAGAGGGATAGAAAAACCTGAGAGACTAAGACTAGGGGGGGAACAGACTCTGAACCGACTTTTTTTAAACATCCTGGCAACTTAAAAATATTTGAAGGGTTATCTTACCAAAGTCAAAGAAAGATGGGATTTTTACTGCAAGTATTCAGTTGTTGTCAGTTAATAGGGAAGCCTGTACAGGCTCAGAGAGGAAGCAACTTATAACCAAACTTTCCGAAAAGGTTGGAGGAGGCAGTGAAGCTTGTAGTTGGAGGGGCTGTGGGTGGATGGACCGACAGGTGGCGAGTGAGCCATGGCTGAATTGTATGACTTCGTGGCAGTGAATTCTGTGCATTGTATAACCAGGTTCCTTACTGGCCAACACGATTATGTGTTTTCAACAACTCGGCTTCCTTTTGTCCCGTGAATTTTTGTTGTTTCCTGCCTTGGAATTAAGCCTACTGTCAAGTAGTCAGCCAGTGCAGGGTGTCTGAGACTAGTCAGCCAGTGCAGGGTGTCTGAGACTAGTCAGCCAGTGCAGGGTGTCTGAGACTGTACATATTGCTGGTAGCAGATAGCCTCATCTTTTTCCCAGGGAGTAGCTAATGGGTTTGAACCAGGGACCTTATGGTTAATAGTCCCTTACTTACACGACAGGACTACCCTGGCTCCTGAGAGGAATGCCCATGAAAACCATCGTGAGATATACCTGGAAGACTTATAACTCAATGCTGGCAGATGTGGAGCAACACAGCTGTCGCTGTTACACTGTTGTTTCCTGTAGTGTGTACGACTCAAGGTGGCCCTATAGGACAGTTAGAAGCCAACCAGTGTGTCACCTGGGAGGCTCTCGTTGTAGTACAATTAGGAAGAAATTTCTTTAGCGTCAGCCACTCTGAACACTTCATGTCAGTATTTCAGACTTCCAAGGTGAAGAAAACAAAACAAAAAAAAAGCACAAGGTGCCTAAGGCCCATCTTATAATGAAGGCTGTCCATTTGAATGAGACATTGTTAGAAAAAAACATCACTATACAGATGTTCTTATTTAGAAAAAAACAAACTTTGACAGGTCCTGGGGCGGGAGG
The DNA here is from genome assembly GCA_004026705.1 of Nesogale talazaci. NCBI lineage: Eukaryota > Metazoa > Chordata > Mammalia > Afrosoricida > Tenrecidae > Nesogale > Nesogale talazaci. The sequence continues at coordinate 12,365 of PVJH01014937.1, read as the reverse complement.
AAAGGGGGAGCAGTAAGCTAGAGGGTTGACAGGTGATAACTGGGGTGAAGGGGGAGAAGAGAAAGATGTTGGAGGCCAGGGGGAGAGACAGGCACGCTTTGGGGAGGTGTGAGATACTGTTTAAATTGTTGAATTAAAAAATGATGGTCTGAAATGTAAACCTCCACTTAATAAACAATAAAAAGTTGTAAGCAAAAAAGGGATATGGAATTGAGAGGGATATTTATTTATTTTTTTTTAATGTCATATTGACTACTGTGTCAGAATCTCTTGAGGTTGGCATTGACTTTGGGGCGAGTTTTTTAAAGACTTTGAAGGAAGCCTTCTTTTTCAGAGGGTCCCAAACTTACTTGTCCTTTCTCTTCCTTTTTAGGGAAAAAAAAAAGTTACTTGGTACCCATTTGGCAATTAAAAACCTTGGTCCTCTAGCCCATAATCGGCTGTAAAGTGAAAGTAGCTGCTTTGGCAGTCCCTGGGATTGCTCCCGGGCACCCTGGTGGTGTGATGGGTGGAAATTTGGGCTCCTGGAGCTGCAAGGTCAGCAGTCAAAACCTCTAGCCGCTCCTCAAGAGTCAGATGAGACTTCCACGCCCACAAACAGCTACAGTCCTGGGAATGCTCTCGGGGCCCCTGTGAGTCAGAATCCCTGTGATGACAGGGCGTTAGCGTTGATGTATCCATCCTGCCCCAGAGAGTCAGGTCAGAGTAGGGGGCCAGGATAGCCCCCTGGGGACTTCTGTTTTAGACTAATAAGAAGGACTTTCTAATTTCAGTTGTAAATGTCAACATGGAACCCAGTCTGTTGTCTTCTGAGCCAATTTTTTTCCCCCAAAGTGATCCATAGTTAAGAAATTATTGTGAGGTTTTAAAAGCTTTTCTGAAAAGAATGGGCTCATTCAATAAACCAGTGTCTTATCTTCATTTAACTCCCCTCCCCCTGTCTGTATTTTCTTTTGTTTTTCAGGGACAGCACTTGTCCTAGCCAGATTACCTTTGGATAAGATTACTGAGTGTCTTAGTGAACTGTGTTCTGTTCAGGTTATGGCATTGAAAAAGGTGAGTCCACGTCATTGGATGGGAAACAAGTGTAGGTTGCGTATGTGTGTGAAAAGAAAGAAAAAACCAAATTAAGTGTTTATAGACGGTGGTTTATCTATCAAACAAGCTGCATATATAATTGGCAGGCTTCACTAGATTAGTAGTAACCAGGTATAAGATAGAAGAGGAAGATCCCAGTCATATTAGCAACTGCACCTATTATGTTTCCTTGATTGAATATTATAATGGTGCCAGCTCAGCTTAAATCACGTGTGTAATGCAATGTAGTAGCCATACCAATAGGGCTGTTAGGGGCACTTGGCATAAAGATTGTAAAGTCAACTTGTACTGACTGATAAATCATCTAAGTGATTTTAGGAAGAACAGGGGAAAAGACTGAGAGGCAGCTTGTCTCTTCGTCTCTTGCAATGTGTTCTAAAGCGTTGGTGGTTTTTAAAGTACGGCAGCCAGCGGAATCGAGGGTGAGCAGCATTTGTTTTCTAGATGAGGCGTTCATGACCGGGTTCATATGTACCAAAAAATCAAACTCGGTGCTGTTGAGTTTATGCCGACTCCTGGTGCCCCTAGAGGGCAGGGCCCTGTGGGTGTCGAGACTCACTCTGTACGGGAGGAGGGAGCCTTGCCTTTCTCTCTCTGGCTCGCTGGCATTTCGAACTCCTGACCTTGTTGTTAGCAGCTAGTCCAGGACTCCTCCAGCCCACAGATAGGAATCTTGTACCGGAGTCAGACAGAGCTTAGAGATGTGTCTGCAGGTTTGATCCCTACGTACAAAGTCCATCGAGGAAGGATTGGCCACTTCAGGAAATGAGTTGGAAAATAGAAAAGCATCAGAGGAAAGCTAGGTTTAGACTGCTCCCTCACACCCTAGCATGGATGAATGGCAGCTTTCTTCCCCTAAAAGCAGTGGAAGAAATCAAAAGGACTAGAACGTTAGATAGACGATAGGAAGCACTATATTAAATTACAAGGTGGTCCCAAATTAGGGAATATTTGCAACATGTGATAAAGCTTTTATTCTCATGGTATTTAAAGGACTCATACTAAGTACTTAGAAATCTATTCAGGGCCAGAACACAAACACGGACAGTGGATATCCTTAGGCTTAAGTGGGTAGTTCACAGAAGAGGGAACATAAACAACTACTAAAGGTCAATCTTAATTATAAAAGGAAATCTAGAGGGCCGAGCCCCAGTAGCATAGTGGTTGTGCGCGGGACTGCGGCCCACTGGGATGGAGGTTCAATTCCAGCTCCACAGGAGCAAAGGCTGGGCCTCCTGCTCCCACCACCAGAGGGCAGTGATGCCAAACACCCCCCCCCCCCCCCAAAAAAAAAAAAGGAAATTTAGAAACTATTGTTTTGTTTCTACCCAATGGTGATCAGATGATGGAAGGTAAAGATTCGTAGTCTTGGTCAGGATGCAGCAACAAGGCCGGAAGTCATGTGACCAGACGAATAAGGGTACTTAGGCAGCGACTGGATGGAAATAGGCAAAACGGAGACAAAGTTGGATCTCTCAGGGTATATGTGATAGTGTTTGCTGTAGGGTTGTACCCGGGACAGCTGGGTGTTGATGTCTCTCTGTCTCTTCAGCTGTTGTCTCAGGAACCCAGCAATGGTATATCCTCAGATCCCACTGTGTTCTTAGATCGCCTTGCGGTAATATTTAGGTAAGAATGGAGACAATGCATTGCATAAAAAGTGCAAAGGAAACCATCGTACATTGAAGTAAGCAAGCATTTTTTTTTCCCTCCTCAAACTTAGAAGCCCCTCCCATATAGTTTTCCCTGTGAGAGACTAGGGAAGCCTGTTGTTACCTAAAAATTTGGAGTAAACACAGGTTTCAGCAATTTACTGGTAGACCTTTGTCCAAAATGTAATCGGAATTATTTAGTCTCGCATTCAGTGGCTCTCAAACTTTGGAACATGCGTCAGAATCACTGGGAGGAAGACGCACCAGTGCTCATGCTAGGCATCCACTCTAGAAGGTCTGACTTACTGGATCACATGAGCAGGACCAGAATTTGCCTTCCTGTCAAGCGTCCGGGTGCTGCGCTGCTTCCTCTTCCAAGAGCCATATTTTGAGAGCCTGTACTGTGTGGTGCAAATCACTAATAATGAGGTTAATCTGCTAAAGCGCAAGCGGCACTTAATGGCAGAAAGGACACCTGAGTGAGAGTGTTCAAATGATCCCTATTGAACCACACAATGAACTGTTTTATATGAGACCCACACGTCTGGCTGCCATGTCAGTTGTCATTGCTAAGAAGTGAGGTGGGAAGAACCCAAATGGAGACATCGTGTTTGCGTATTAGTTACTGTCCACATTGCATTTTCTCTGAGTTGCTCTCCTTATATAACACGGAGAGCTTTGTCATGTGCCATTTTGAGAACCTATAAATAATGACTCCATTTCATAATAAGTGAATGAACACTGGTACATGAACAGGGATCAGGGTCTTGGTGAAATTGATCTCCTTTCACTATTGGGCCTCTTTTCTTTCCAGACACACCAACCCCATTGTGGAAAATGGACAGAGTCATCCGTGCCAAAAAGTCATACAGGAAGTAAGTGTCCTGGGTGCCTGCAGAATCAGGTGCCGAGTAGCAAGAGTGGAAGGAAGGTCCCAGATTCACCAGGAGGTTCGTTGGGTCAGATTTCAGTGAGATGGGAAGCCTGTTGGTAGATCCCCTCAAGGGAGCGCTGAATCATGCAGCCCATCGACACCCCAGCAGTGCCGGCTCCTGCACCAGCCTCCCCCTTGTTGTGAGATGCAGCCCATCATTGCAGTCGCTGTCATTGCAAGTCCATCATTGCAAGCCCGCCAAGAGGGAGGAGAAAGAGAAGAGCGTGTGTGTGGGGGTCCTGGAATTGCTAGGGGCCTCCGGCTGATCAGGCTCCTGCATATTGTTGACCAAGCCAGTTAACCCTCCAGGACTTCCCTTTCTCCCTTGAAAGTAGTGTATGAATCAAGAGGCGTGTTTTCAGGTGTGCTTTTCAGACCTCAGGGGAGAAGAGTATAAAATATTCTGAAGTGCTTAGTTTGATCATGTGACACCCTTTCCTTAACTCTGGTTTTTTTGTTCATAACCTTCCAACTTCTTGGAGCTGGCTTTGACCAAAGCATCCTCTAGCACACACTGATTCTTGTCATCCGAATCCACTATTTCTTAAAACCCTATTATTCTAGAGTTCACTCTTTTTAGATGTGGTAAATACACACACACACACACACACACACACAGAACAAAAAACAAACCACCCAAACTCCCTGCCATTGAATGAATTCTGACTCCTGGTGACCCTATCAGTCAGGTTAGAACTGCCCCTTGGGTGTTCCGAGACTGTTTACAGGAGTAGCATAGCCTCATCTCTGTCCCACAGAGCAGCTGGCAGTTTTGAACTACTGACCCCGTGGTTAGCAGCATGGAGCGCAACCGCTGTGCCACCAGGAGTCTAGGCTGATTACACACACCCAAGCCAAAATCAAGCCAGATTACAGGAACCTTTTTTCCAAAGTTGACTCAGCTGCTACCATCATGGAAACATTCTTAGTCTTTCACTTCATGCTTGTTCTTTTTCCCTCCCACTCAGATATGGCCAGTTTTATCCGAGACACTCAACAAGCACCGGGCCGATAATCGGATTGTCGAGCGCTGTTGCAGGTGCCTCCGTTTCGCTGTTCGCTGTGTCGGCAAAGGCTCTGCGGCCCTGCTGCAACCCCTGGTCACGCAGGTAAGGGGAGTCACGCAGGAACTCTGCCAGGGAGTTGAAAGAACTTGCATTGATGGTACCCACAAACAGCAGAGCGTGCGAGGAGAATGCAGAGTCCTCCTGGGGGGAGCGGTGTCTATAAGCAATGGTGTCTAAATAGTAGTATAGTTCAGGGCGAAACTCCGTTAAAAGAATCACTAACTCCGGTGCATCTGGTTTTTAATGTCCTTTGCAAAAACAAAAAAAAAGGAGGCAAGTCAAATTTTGGCATTTCTCACCTTGGAGTTTGGGGTTTGTGTTTCTCAAAGAATAAGTGTGACTCCCTGACCCCACAGAGTGACAGAAAGCTCTGTGTGCTCCGAGGTCAGCGTCACACGGACAGCTGCGCTTGGCCTCTTAGTAGTGTGACTTGCTGGGCCTGGGAGCCCGACTGCGGGGCCAGGACGAGGGTGAGGCTGGTGCAGTGCTGCCCTAGGTACAGATGTCAAGGAGGCAGGATTGCTTAAGTGCCAGTCAGTCCTGCTGTTGCTGGGACTCAGAGCGGCGTCCTAAACTATGTGTCTGTGCTGTGAGGAGACCCGCTCCGGGGCTCCAGGCCAGGGCCAGGCTCGTCAGAGACTGCTCTGAAGGGGGCATGCACACTCGGGCAGCACAAGCCCTCCTCATGCCACCTTCCTCCTTAGACCAGGGGACACAGTTCAGTTGTGTGCAGCAGAACTAAGTGATCTAAGTGATCTTCTACAGTTAGCCATTTGGAAGTGAATTTCTTTTTTTTGGTGGGGGGGGGCGGGCATCACTGCCCTCTGGTGGTTGTGGGAGCTACCCAGCGCTGCTTCGGAGGTCCGCCACTGGATTTGAACCGCCAAGCCTGTGGGCCGCAGTCCCGCACTCAACCGCTTATGCCACCGGGGGTCAGCCCTCAATTACCCCATTTGGAATGCATCACATGTTTGCATTTAAGACTTATCCCACCTGTGATCAAGTGCCTCCTCACTGCAGTGCATTCTGGGTCTATGGCAGCTCTATTGAATTGTCTTTGCTGTGGTAGAGTACCTGCATGTCCTTGATGTTGGCCTTTGTTCCTGACGGTTGATCACATGTGTGACCAATCCTCTACAGTAGGCTGATGTCTTCCCTAGGAATGGTCTTCTGAAGTTGGGAGTCAGCAAGTGACAGCCACCTCTTTTTGTGAGTAAAGTTTTATTGGGACACAGCCAAGCTTAATCATTTACGTAGCAGCTTTTGACTGACTTTGTGCTGCAGTGGCAGAGTTGAGCCAGAGAACGAATGACCAACTTAGCCCACAGCCTGTTCTGTCACAGTTTGCCATCCCTGCTGTCAGTCATTGACACTGGAGTGTAGTTTCATGTTTATAACCCTGGCCAGACTCCCACCCCATGCTCAGTGAACTCCAGTGGCGTCTGCTCATGGGGGTGGAAATGTACTCGTGTTCCTCTCCTGCCAGCCCCTGCCATGTTCATTGAGTGGACTTGCGATAAGAACTGTGCGTGTGTTGTGCCAGCATGTTAAATAGATGAGTATAGGCAGAGCCCTGGTGGTAGTGGTTGTGTGTGGGACTGTAGGGTTGATGGTTCAAATCCAGCAGCAGCTCTCCAGGAGTAAGGCTGGGCTTCCTGCTACCTCCAGGGCAGTGATGCCACAAAACAAAACAAAACAAAGATGAGTATAAAGCTGCCATCTGTTCTGGGTGGTGAGTATTTGTTACCATTGAGTCGATTCTGACTCTTGACCACCCCTTGTGTACAGTCCATTCTCTACAGGGTTTTTCAAGGCTGGGAACGTTCAGAAGCCTCTTGCCAGGCCTGCCTGCCCGAGGCCTCTCACGCCATTGCGTTGATTTCAGTTCATCGTGATCCGGTAGAACTTGCTAGGTGCTTCTGGGGCTCACTGTTGACAGGAGTGGAAAGCCCCTTCCTCCTCTCCCAGGTGCCTCTGGGTGGGTTCAAGCTGTGGACCAGTCATCGCAGTGGAGTGTTTAACTTTTTGTGGCCCAAGGGACTCTTGGTGGATCCAAACCCAGTGAGAATGAGTTGGTTCCTAGCACATATATAGAGGACAGCAGAACCTCTCCCTAGCGCTGAAAGACTGCACGGTGGTACCAGAACACATCGCCACCCCTTTCTCCCATGAGGTCACTGGTGAGTGTGAACCACCAGCTTCTCCATTAGTAGCCGAACATGCATAACCCACTGTGCTACCAGACCCTTCCTTTTTTGGAAGGATGACCCAAAACCCACTGACACTGAGTCAGTGCCAACTCCCTGGGACCCGGTATAAGGTTTCTAAGGCTTTGTAAAGCTTTGCTGGAGCAGACAGCCACATTGTCTACCTCAGAGCAGCTAGTGAGTTTGAACCTTGAACTTTGCTATTCAGTCCAAAGCTTACCCACCAGCACTCACTCACTGTCCTCAAGTTGGTTCCGACGCATCGCAGCCCTGTAGGGTCGGTAGACCTGTCCTTGTGGCCAAAATAGACTGACTCATAACAATCTAGTGTGCGTCTGAGCGCAACAGTGCCTGATCGATGCCCGGAGTATGTGAGATGAAGTTTCTCCATCCTTGTTTCTCAGGAGTACTCTGACTGGGTGATTTCCAGGAATGATTGTTCACTGTTCTGGCAGTCCTGGCATATTTAGTTTCCTGTGTGCTCTTTAAGGCACAATAGGATACCAATTGGACTGTTTACAGAATACTCCTTAGAACACACCAGCCTTTTCACGGGAGAAGGGCGTGGTGCTCTGTTTTCATAAATCTATACAGCCTCGGTTCTGCGTCACACAGATAGGGTGGCCGAGAGTCAAAATCCTCTTGACGCCAGTAGGTGTGTGCTATTTTGAAAATGACATTTTTACCGTGCAAATGAGACTTTGTTGTCCTAGCATTTCACAAACCTTACAAGCAGGCCTTGGATCATAGCTCTTGATTGGACATAATGCACCACTTTCTTGCAACATTTTTCGGGGGGAAATTTTAATGTCAAAGCTGGGGAAGAACTCAGAAATCATTGAGAAGTTTCGCCAGACTTTTCCCAAGAAGGTTTTGCTCTGTTGCTGGAAAGTGAGGAGAGCAGCCTGCTTCGGAATGTGTCTGCGGCTGTCACGTTGCAGGGGCAAGAGTGGGCCGACTTGTTGTTATGCTCCTTGGCAGATGGTGAATGTGTACCACGTACACCAGCACTCCTGTTTCCTGTACCTGGGCAGCATCTTGGTGGATGAGTACGGCATGGAAGAGGGCTGTCGGCAAGGACTGCTGGATATGCTCCAGGTGCGCTTTTCTGCAGGGGAGGGAGCTGCCTCGGGCCTGGTGGGACTCCTGAGCAGTGCCTCTGCGTCTGTGGCTTCCCCATGGTGTCCCCAAGCCTGCTGGTTTCCTGGCGATGGGCTCTGTTTTCTGAAGAAGCAGAAGCGTCCTTGTTCCCCTTTGGCCAGCCATGCTTGGGAGCACGCTGCCCCAGAGCCAACCTCATCCCAGCCTTACCCCTTTATCGCTGAAGTTTTTCTTGGTTCTCTGGTGGGTGTGTGTTTGAGTAGGGCTTTGAGTTGATTATAAACCTTACACTCGGCACGATTCTTATTAAATTTTGGCCTAGGACAACCAAATGGATTAAAACTAAGGGATTATTTGTTTAGCGATGGCGAGGACCTTGGAGTACCTAGGAGGCACTGAAAAGGGCTCCTGATACACTGCTTTTCCTCCTAGTCACCTGGTTTTTTTTGTTTGTTTTTGTTTTGTGTTTTGTTTTGTTTTGGGCATCACTGCCCCTGGTGGTGGGAGTAGGAGGCGCCCAGCCTTTTGCTCCGTGGAGCTGGGATTGAACCTCCATCCCAGTGGGCCGCAGTCCCGCGCACAACCACTACGCCACCGGGGCTCAGCCCCCGTCACCTGGTTTTCCCTTATTATCTAAGATGGTTTTCACTTCAAGCCTGATGTTTCAGCATTATAATTCAGACTTTCCTCCCTCAACGAACTTATTTGTAGTACAAAAGTCCTGTGCCTCCTCTCAGACTTGTGCAACTTTGAGGTGAAAACTCGGTGCCTGCAACTGCCACCTGTGTCCCCTCGAGCCTGTTTTGAAATGTGGACTAAGTGCAAAACCTTTGTCAGCTGAGAAAGTTCTCTTGACCAGTTGTTATTCGCTTCCAGTCTTACTTTACCAACTTCTCCTCTGTTCCCTTTGTGCATATGAAAGGTCTTACAAAAGTTCATAGAAATGTACATTATGAAAAAACTGCATGAATGTCAAGAGCGTTCTGCATCTGCATCAAAGTAAACCCACACTAACTGTTAGGACATAGATGAACAAGATCTGGTTTGAGATACTAAGAAGGGTAAGAATGATAAGCCTTTACTGTGAAACGATGTCAGAGGAACATGAATTCTGCTAAAACTGAAGCAAGAGCAAATATCAAATTTAGTTACACTTCAGTGGAAAAATCATGAAATCATTGATGCCTTAGCCAAAGTTGATGGGGACAATATCCAGAGAAAAACAAACAGTTTATTAGTGGGTAGCTTATTTTAGGAAAGGCGACAACGTTCACAGCAGTAGCAGCAGACCATCCACAGCCATTTGCAAGGTAAGAATAAGTCTCTCTTGTACTCCAGCTGTAGTGGATTTAGGGTTGGTGGCAGAAGCAATAGTCAACACCATATTTACCCATCTCCATTGGTTTGACGTGCACAATTCTGACTGAAAAATTAAAGTTGAGCAAACATTCGTTCGTTGACCACCAAAACTGTTGAATCACAGAAAGGAGCCGAGCTTCCCATGGAAATTTGAAACTGATGGGATGAAGATCTTGCAAGAATAATAACAAAATGGAACTTGACTTACCCAGTATAATCCTGAAGTACAAAGCACAGTCAAAGCAAGAGATGGAAGTGACTCATCAAAGCAAAAGTCATGGGGAATGTTGACGCTTACTGACTTTCTAGAAGACCAAAGGGCAAGAACTTTTGCCTACTATTTGATATTATGAGACAAAGTTTTACCTGGAAAGCACCCAGGAGAGCCTCCATGGAGAGCCCTTCACTACAGTGCTCTTGCTCATTCTCGTAAAGTTGGGGTGGCATTTTTTAAGAGTTTCCGTGGAGAGTCAGGTATCCTCCTTATAGTTCTCACTTCATGTTGGTTTCCTAATCTTGTGTCTTTCAAGGGCATCGTCTGTCCTCGGCTAGTAATGTAAAAGATTCCCAGGACCCTCAGCTCCTTAGAGATGGACAAAATGCTTGGTGTCAGCATTTACAAACGTCTAACTTGATAAGGCTTATGTTGGGACATGCAGCTTATGTTTCTCATGTATACCTTTTCCATTTTTCCATCATGCTGTGATATTTTATCCAGTGAATGCTGTGTGTGTGTGTGTGCGCGCGCACACACATACTCTTGTGTAAAAATCACGGTCTTGTGTGTAGGCCCTGTGCATCCCTACATTTCAACTCCTCGAACAGCAGAACGGCCTCCAGAATCACCCCGACACAGTAGATGACCTGTTCCGGCTAGCCACCAGGTAAGTGCCACTGAAGTCCACGCTTTCCTCATTGCTCATTGCTTGTGTGCCTTAGCCATGCCCTCCGACAGCTGGCTGCTTCCTTTTCTGTAAAATGTGGTCATTGGAATAGATGGGGTAGAGGCTCACCACCCATATTCACCAGGGAACCAGTCTATTTCTAGAAGAGAGAATGAAGGCTTGGGTAGGTGTTCCCGTCAAGGAGCAGAGAGCACGTCGAAGGCAGTAAGAAGGGGCTTGACCAAGTAATGTGTGCACTCTGCCCTGTAGTTTCACTCTGTGCCACTGTGGTTCCATGCTTCCCTGCAGCTTCCTCCTTGGGTGCTGTGCATCCTTTCGCTAGAAGAGGTGTGGTATCTGTTGTCGTTAGGTATTCTATTCCGGCTTAAGGAGATGTTCTGAGTGCCTTAGGAGCTGTCTTGTATTGTAGTTCTTAGCTTCACCTCAGGCTGTCCCTCAGATTCCTCTTACCAGTGCCACCGGCCTAGTGGACCCATGGGGACTCCACTGCCTGATTCTTGTTTGGTCCCTCGTCAGGAATCTGGACCAGACAGGTTATGAACAGAAAAGTGTTTAAGGAGAAGAAATTACTGTGGTTTTTTTATGGCATCTATTTTTAAATATTAAGTGTTGTATGTAATATTTCATCTCAAGACTGCAGATTGAGCACTGTTAGTTTTTGCACAGTTGGTGAGGGGTGGAATGCACTTTTTAAAAAGTTAGTAAGAGTGAATTGCTGGGTAGTAATTCCTAGAGTAATTTAAAAGATAAAAAGCAAAAAAAAAAAAAAAAATCCAGTAACTCCTGAACCTAGACTATAAAATCTATGCCTGGTGCAATTCCGGTTAACATGCTAGGTACTGGTGTCACACAGAATGTTGTGTGTTAGGGCTTCTCTAGGCCTTTTGACTCGGGAAGGTTTTTATGTACAAGCCCTTTAGATGAACGGTTTTGAATCCACCTGACTTGCTTGGTAATACCGAATTGGAAGTTGAGTTTGGCACTTTTTTTCTCATATGCAAATATCCTAGAATTGGACCCTTCCTAGCCCGAGCTGTTCTTCTAGCCTGCGCCTGGCACTGACGCCCAGCCTCTCTTCCCACCCAGGTTTATCCAGCGTAGCCCTGTCACCCTGCTAAGGAGCCAGGTGGTCATTCCTATCTTGCAGTGGGCCATTGCTTCCACCACCTTGGATCACCGGGACGCCAATTGCAGCGTCATGCGGTTCCTAAGAGATCTCATCCATACAGGGGTGGCCAACGACGTAAGTATCAGTGGGGCGCCTTTCTACTTCGCAGAATGTCACTGTCGTCTCAGAATGCATGGGCGGGAGCAAGTGCCTCCCCTTTTCATCCTCATGGGCTGAGCAGGTCATTCTCTAATCCAGAATGTTGACAGCAAGGTGCTGTGTCCTGGACTGGCACCTGCAGTCAATGGCTGCTCTGAACCTCACCCTGCGCCCAGCCATCTGGTGTGTAGTTAACACGATGGGAGATGCCTGAGGGTAACGGTGAGACAGCCTTGTCAGGTAAGTCCAAGAAGTGCAGAGACGCCGCAAGAAGTGCAGAGGAAGGCAAGCTCTTTGGCAGAGGCACACTGAAACCGCTCTCTGGAAGAGGAGAGGCTTACAAGGACGGTGCAGTTAGATTGGAGAGAAAGGAGTCTTAGCAGGAATAGACCACGATGGTCCAACTGTGTTTCCAGAAAACGAAGAGCTCTGGTTGGCTGGAATAAGAAAGTGGCTCACCACCAAAGAACAAGAATCACATCATTACATAGGAGGAGGAGAGCAGGGTGGGGACCTAAGGCCCACCGGTGGGTAATTGGTCACCCTTTTATAGGGGAGACACGGGGAGGAGACAGACCAGTCGGGGGGCAGCCAGGCAGTGATGATGCATACAAGTTTCCTCTGATTCCTGAAGCCTTCCTCCCTGTCCCCCAACCATCATGGTCCAACTCTACCTTGCAAATCCAGATGGACTGGAGAAGTCACACTGGCATAGAGGGGAGCTGGAGATACGGGGAAACCAGGATGGATGGGCCCCTTCGGGCCAATGGTTAGA
>PVJH01014936.1:0-56663 GCA_004026705.1 Nesogale talazaci | reverse complement strand
GTTTGTACAGGATTGGTGTCAGTTCTTCCCTGAATGTTTGGTAGAATTCTCCTGTGAAGCCATCTGTTCAGTGGGATTTTTTTGTTAGCAAGCCCTTAATAACCATGTCTATTTCTTTTATTGCTATGGGTCTGTTAAGATTCTTGACATCTATTGGGGATAGTCTAGGGAGGGACTGCTTTTCCAAGTATTTTTCCATGTCTTCCAAGTTGTTGAATTCATTGGAGTACAGTCCACAGTACTGTGTACAGCGCTTCAGTGGCATATTCGGTTAGCGTGCAGTACTTATACAGTACTATGTAACTATTTTGATTTCATTAGGGTTAGTTGTAATGTCCCTTCTCTCATTCCTCATTGTGGCAATTGAAATTTGTCCCCCTCTTTCTTTGGTTAGTTTTGCCAGCGGTTTGTTGATTTTGTTAATCCTTTCAAAGAACTAACTTTTAGCAGCATTTATTTTTTCCATTGTTTTCTTACTTTCCCTCTCCTGAATTTCAGCCCTGATTTTCATTATTTCTTTTTTTGCTATTAGTAGGATTGTCCTAATGACTCTGCTCTAGTAAATTCTATGCCAGCATATCAGTAATGAGACTCTATTCTTTTTTCTAGTGTGCATGTATTGCTGTGACACTTCCCTGATAACAGCCTTAGCTGTGTCCCATAAGTTTTCTATGACGTTTTCATTCAGGTTGGCTTCCAGAAATTTCCTAATTTCATCTCTGATCTGGGTCAGTACACACTCCTTTTGCAATAGAGAGTTATTCATCCTCCACTTATTTGCTTTTGTTTTCTTCATCTTCCTTTTGTTGATTTCCAGCCTTATGCCACAATGGTCAGAGAGAGGTCTGTGAGATATCACTGTGCTCAAATTTATGTAGATTGGCCTTCTCCCTAGCATGTGGTCTATCTTCAAATATGTGCCATGTGGGCTTGAAAAATGTGAATTTTTTTATATTTGAATGAAAAGCTCTGTAGCTATCTAACAAGTCAAATTGTCTAATTGTAGTTTTTAGATCTCTAGCCTTCTTGTTGAGTTTCTTTTCTTGTGATCTGTCTTTCTCAGAGGGTGGTGTATTGAAGTCACCCACTATAATTGTGATTTCTTTTTTCATCTTTGGTTTATTCAGCAGATCTTCATTTGGGGAATATATGCTTAAAATGCTTATTGGTTTATTGTCTACTATTCCTTTGAGCTTTATAAAATGTCCCTTCTTATCTCTTTTTATGGTTTGCATTTTGAGGTCAATTTTATACAAGATTAGGATTGCTACACCTACTTCTTTTTTTAATTGCTGTTTGCCTGGTATGTTTTTCTCTAGCCTTTGAGTCTCAGCATATTTTTTTCTGTGATTTTAAGACATGTCTCCTGCTGGCAGCAGATCGAGGGATTGTGATTTCTAAACCAGTCTGCTAATCTCTGTCTCTTAATGCCTGCATTCAATCCATTGATATTCAGGGGTATTACATCTCTCTGTGCACTCTGTGCTGTCATTTTATTGCTCTTGTGTTGGGTGTTTTCCTACCTCCATGGTCTGTGTCCATGTGTATTTGTGGTTCATTCTTGCCTTCCTTCCGTGACTGAGCCAGAGTTATCTTGGGGGCTGTTTCCCTTTGATGGTCTCTGGATAGAGTTGGTCTATGTGGCAGTCTCTTTTATGTGGTTGGTGCTTGTTGTTCTTCTGCACCCACTGGGTTGATGAGGATCTTTTTTAGACTGGGTTCCTTTTAGCATATTCTTTGAGATTTTTCTTGTCTGGGAAGATTCTCAGTTCTCCATCAATTCTGATAGATATTTTGGTCGCATAGAATATTCTTGGGTTTACATGGTTTTCCTTCAATTTTTGGAATATGCTGCTCCCCTCTCTCCTCTTCTTCATAGTTTCCATTGATAGGTGTTTGCTTTTCCATAGGCTGCCTTTAACCCACTGTCTTGAGGGGTTGTTTTCCCTTTTGTCCTGCTGCAGTTCCCTTCTCGCCATTTCCTATGCTTTGTACTACAGCTTCCCCAGGGCTCCTCAGGAACTGTTTGCAGCTGAACAAACTGCAGGTCTGATGGAACGTGTAGACCAAGTGCAGGGGAGTGGGTTTAGGGGATGGATTGGGGACTGGTTCCTGGCTAGTGGCACTTCCCACAGGTAGGCGGATGGGAGGGGAGGCCTGCCACTGGGGTGCAGATTCACCACTCACTCAGAGTACAGAGGGAAGTGAGGGGTTGAACTGAGCAATAGTAATGTGCCTTCAGCTAGCTTCTAATACTGAGTCCCTACTGCCCAGCTGGAGCAGGATCTGCCACACTTGTGTCCGTTGTATGGCCTTGGTCCACATCAGCCTTGGTGAGTGGAAGTTCATGTTGTCGAGCCCATATAAGACCTGCATCTCTGCTACCATGGCCACTTTGTCCGTGTGCCCATTGGTTAAAAAAAGGAGTGGTTAGAGAAAGATGATGGCTAGTTTCCACAGAACCTGTGATCCTATCCACTTGATTTTTAACCTCCTGTTGCGCCAACATAACCCTGTGGTGAACATTCACATGAGACACAACTACTTTCACTTCTTTGGCCTATTCAGGGTTCTACCCACATACCTCTTTCTTATACCTCCTTGTCACAGAATTTCCAATATACTTCTTCAAAGGCCATGCCCATCCAGCTAAGCCATTGACCACAGCCTATGAATCAGGCGCAGTCACACATTTGGCCATTTTTCTTACTAAGAAAACTGAATGGTCACATATACTACTGGTAATTTTCCCCATTTTAAAGCTTTTCAGTCACCACTGTCCTTCGGGGAGGTCCCAGTAAGAGGCTGTAGCACTCCTGATGTCTATTTTTGAGTGGTGACTGCAGATCATATAGAACCATCAGTAAACCAGAAACAAGTTTTCTGTTCCTCAGTCAACTGAGGAACTCCCTATGAGCCCACAGGTGCAGAATGGGTGAAGGTGTATTGAGACAAGAGTGCAGATCACAGGCATTTGTACCACTTCTTCATGCAGCTTGCCTGTACCTTCAGGTCCTACTCTCGACCAATCTCCCATATACCATTTCTACTTAATGAGAGAGTGCTGCTATCACATAAAAAAAGTGTGACTCGGTGGGGCAGAAAACACTCAATTCATGATGGGCAATTCAAGACATGTTTTTATTTTTTCAAAAGGAAGTTGAGTGGTGGTGGGCAGAAGATGGTAGAGTGTTGTTCCAAAATCCTAATGGTCTGTGCTATGATTTGCCCATAGGAGCTTGCCAAAGAATTCAAACTGCTTATCTCTCTGCCACTGACACCTCGAGTGCCTCTGGATCAGCTAGATCGTATGGGTCAAGTGTCGGAGCAGCTTGCATGGCAGCCTGAACCTAATGAAAAACCATCTCTTGTTCTGGACCCAATCAAAAGTGCTAGATTTTTTTTTTTTTGCGGGGATCGGGGGGTGGGGGTGCATCACTGCCCTCTGGTGGTCGTGGGAAAAGGTGGTAGATTTTTAAGTCACTTGACATACAGGCCAAAGTAGCATACCCAAGTGAGGATATGATGCCTCCAAAATCCAAAAAGGCCCATGAAGCATTGTGCTTCCTTTTTAGGTAAAGGGGATGCCAGATGAAATAACCTACCTTTCACTTTAGTAGGAGAATCTTGACATGCCCCACACCCCTGGACTTCTAAAAATTTCATTGAAGTAGAAGGCCCCTGAATTTTTGTCTGATCAATTTCCTACCCTCTGGCATTCAGCTGTTGTCCCAGTAAGTCTAAATTCATTGAGACTTTTTTCTTATTAGATGCAATCAACATAATGTCATCAATATAATGAACCAAGGTGGCATTTTATAGGAAAGAAAGATGACCCACATCTTAGAGAACTAAATTATGACAAAGTCTCAGAGACATAACTCTGTGAGGAATTGGAAAAGCCTAGGGTTGCCCTATGTAGCCCATGCCATAGATCCATAAAGGCAAACTACTCCTAGTGGTTCTTTGAAGTTGGAATTGAGGAAAAGGCATTGGCCAGACCAATAGCTGCAGATCAGTTATCAGGAGAGGTATTAATTTGCTCAAGCAATGAAACCACATAAAAGCAGGAATTAGAGTTACGACCTGATTAAGTTTATAAGAATGCACGGTTGTTCGCCAAGACCCATCTGCCTCACATAAAGTTGCAATCACAGGAGTCTTCAGAAATGCTGGGGTTCTCTTCACAAAGGAGTTTCTTACAGTTTTGGTAAAATATCTTTTCACAGGGAACTCTTTTTGTGAGGGTCTCTCCTGATAAAGCCATGCTGACACGACAATTTCTCTAAGCCTACTTAGATGGTATATCAAGGTAGTTTGATACTTCAACTTGACTTAGGGTAGACCATCTCACAGCTCATGCCTCAGCAAACCAACCAAATAAACTAGCATGTCCTCTCCTAATCTCTTTAGCTGCAAAACTGAATGAAGAATCTGTGTTTAGTGGGCCCATACCAAGAAACTCAGATTAATCCAAGTTTTAGGCTCCTTGCAGTATTATCCCACACCCTTAATAACAATCCTCACATATTCTTCACGTTTCTATCGGTAAATATTAGAAAACTCATAGTAGTTCTTTGGGAAAAGAGAACGCTTTCCTGGGTCACCATCTGGACTTCACCTTCAGGGACTCTCTGTGGTCTAGTTACATGGCTAGAGGCAATAATGGGTGGAGAGGGTGTTTCCTGGAAATCTGAAGTATTGTAAGGCAGCTGCTGTAGGCAATGGCAGCAGGTGATATATCATCATATGTGATTGGGCTAATCTCTTCAAGTAGGGTGGAGAGTTGTTTTGCTGAGAAAGGATAAATTTCTTCAGATGGGAGGGATGTTACTGATAGCTGGAGGGCTCCAGGGACTCTCAGGGCTAAATGTCTCCATCTTCTGGATTATTGGTCCATATGGTCCTCAAGTTTCTCAAGTTTTTCCCATCAGTGCTCTCAGTTTTCTATCAGACGCCTTTCTCAGTTGAGAATGAAGCTGGTGTTGTAATTCAAATACTTATCTGATAAGACTCTGGGTTCGGTTTTTGGCACTATCAATTCTGTGATTGGAAGAGATAAGACTTTCTTTTATGGCTTTGAGGTCACGTATACTGCATGTGAACCAGACTTCCAAAGCTCTCCCAGGAGCCCTGGTGGTATAGAGGTTAAGGGTTGGGCTGCAAGGTATAGTCAGCAGTTTAAACCACCAGCACATCACCTATAGAGGTGCCATATTGAATATTAGCTTTGCACACCAGCGATTACCAGTGCTTTCCTGACTAGAAGTAACAGACAATCTGTATTTACAGAAATGGAGTTCTCACTGCCTTTAGGACTAATTAAAGCTAAGAACCAATTAGAAAACTCATCGTGACAATTTTGTTTCTGTTGATCTCTCAAGGGAGAGATCCTTGGCTCCCAATGAGAAAGAATTCACACCAAAGGCTTAGTCTGTGATCCAAGTGAGTTTTCTGAAAATTAAAAGAAGTTTCACGTTTACACGGGCACTCACAGGGCCCCTGAAACTCATCAGTCTGTTTGCCTAGAAGCAACTTGGGAAAGTCACACTGTTGACTCTGGGCTCCTGCCTTTTCATTCTTTGTCAGGGAGGCATGGTTGTGACTCTGGTCAACCCCAATTGACTGAATTGAATTCACCTGGTGTAGGTGGGCGAATCCAGTGCAGTGACCAACCAGGTGTCCCTCCCCCTCTTGGCTGGGAGCCTGAATCTCTGAGCATGTGTAATGTACCACCCCTTCCTGACTGGTAGCTGGAAACTCTAAGCATGCGTAATGGGATTCTCTAAGCTAAACTACCTAACAGTACCATTTCCCAGTACCAAATGTATTCAGTTGACTTCTCTAGAGAAGCAGAACCCTTGACACTAAAATGTGTTGTATATAGAAAGAAATGTATATTAAGAAATGTTACAAAGTTGTATAATTGGGTAAGTCCAGTTCAAGACCCACTTCTCCCGATTCAATAAAACCGATGAAGTTTAGGAAGAAGAATGACAAAGGAGAGATAGCAGTGGGGACAGGCTGGTAGATGCAGAAGTAATATGAATCTGAAATAGACCAAATGAGTACACCATGGATAGTCCACTGATAGTTCTGTGGGTGCGCAGGCAACACAAGAGGAGATCAAGCAGGATGACTCAGCTTCAGCAAAATGCAAAGGATGAGGGCTGAGCCCCAGTGGCGTAGTGGATGTGTGCGGGATTGTGGCCCACTGGGTTGGCAGTTCATACCCAGCAGCAGCTCTCCAGGAGCAAGGCTAGGCCTCCTACTCCCACCAGGGGGCAGTGATGCCCACCAAAAAAATGCAAAGGATGATCGAAAATCAGACCAGTTTTCAAAAGACCACACTCCCAAGTAGGTGTGATCAGGCTGTGTCCTTAATAATGTGTTAGGCTCTGTCCCTGCTCTTTTTCAGGCGTGTCTAGTTGATGCTATCCCTAACCATCACACAAGTTTTATGCTTATGCATTTATACAAAATTTTATTTAAGTTACTTAATAGCTATTATGTGCCAAACACCTACTTTTAACTGCTTTCTAACTAGCAACTCATTTAATTTTTTTTTAAGATTTTATATTATCCCCATCTAACAGACGAGGATCTTTGAGTACTACAGTGATTTCATCAGGATCACATAACTTATAAGGAGTGAATCTGAGATTTGAATGAACTCAGGCTGTGTGGTCCTTGAGTCAATGATCTTAAATAGTATTAATAATTTAAGCTAACACTGGGCAGATGTACTAAATGTTCCTTTGAGAAATCATTTAAAAAACATTCATCAAACTTGAGAAACTCATAGCCTACATGATTCCTTGAGCAGATCTTAGATGATTCACTAAAAAAAATATTTTTATCCAGGAAGAATCATAGACCCAAAAGGATGATAGCGGTTTTTTATTGCCTGTATACACCTTACTTGCTTATTTATAAGCACCACCACATCATGGTACCCAGCTTTACAAATTTTTTCCCAGAGTTTTGCACTCACCATGTGGCCTATAAGAAGTCTATATTGGCAGTTTAATAATTTGTTTTTGTCTCCCCAAGCAATTGGATAACTCATATGGAATGAAAGCTGAAGAATTTGGCAGTGTAACTACTGTTCATGTAATGAATGAGAAATGAATTTGCTTAGAACTGGACATAAGATGAGGATTAACACTCTGAAAGGGTTAGAATTTTGTCCTGCCTTCTATTCTCTGAATAGGTCAGAGAATAAATGTGACCTTGAGATTTCTGCGTCTTTGCCAGGGGAAAAAGAGTATTCAGACCAGAGGATTAGCTAGTCTATCCCCTCACACATGAAAATTCCTTCACAATTTTTCTTGCTTCAGGTTGGAAGAGGAGGAGGAGGAAGGGAAGGGGAGTTAGTAGGGAGGGAAAATGACTTTGAGGAAGGAAGGATGATGTCTTTTGAAAGTAAAGAGAAGGAAAAATCAGGGGCAAATAGAAGCTCGTCTCTTGGATGATTGAGGGTGGATGAAACTTTGATCTATTTGTAGCCCCCAAAGCTGCATTGAAATCTTTGTTGTTGTCAGAGACTCAAGAACAAAGGCACTCCAGTGGGCCATGGGAGAAAAGAATTACCCAAGAAGGAGAGCAAAAAGGAGAGTTGCATGCAGAAGGGGAGAGGGGGAGAGAGAGCGAGAGGGGATGGAGCACTCTCTCTCTCTCCTTTGCGAATACAGGCAAGTCCATCAAATCCTTGGCTGGCTGCAGTGATGAGAAAGATACATAACATGATAAAGCTTGGTAGCAGACATGTGTGATTGAACAGACCAATGAAGAGATAACATTTGAAAGCTTTACTGCTTGGAAAGCTGTTAGCAAGCTGGTGTCCCCTTCATCATGTTTAATTTTACTTTTACTACCCTTCATTTGCTTTGAAGGGTTGATGTTGCCATGGTGCAGTTGGAATTCTCATAAAAGTGCTGTTACCCTTTCAAGATGGCTATTTTTTTCTAGAGTTTATACCACATTTTATAGTTATGTCAGAAGGTTTACTTGGTTTATGAATTCTCCAAGCCCCGAGACTGCTCTCAGAAAACTCCAGGTTGCCTTTGGTTCTTGCCATTTAATTTGTGGTTTTGTAGCAAAAATCACATCAGAGGGAGATGTTCTCACATAATTAGAAATACATCTTTTAGTTAATGCAACCAAATCAAGGGCCAACAGAGAAACCAAGGCCACTTTTCCTAGGTTATCAACTCCTAAGTATCTGGGGCTTCCTGTAAGCTTTTGAATTTAACTTTTTGCATAAATGGTACTAAGTAAAATAACTCTTATCAAGTATGAAATATAATGATTAATATATAACCATATAATTGGATGACTCTTTTATTTCCTCTCTAATGACTCAAGACTGATACACTCTAAAAAGTAAACACTTTATTAAAGCTTCTGCTGAGATTGCCTGGTCTCTATGTTATAAATAAGCCTTTGGGTAGGTCATAAACATTGTCAGTTATGTTCTATTCATTCATTCAAAGAGATTTAATTAATAACTCTGTCCATGTATAATAATGTTTAAAAAATAAGAGGCACTACATATTACCAAATATAATTGTAACACAAAGACATCCACAAAGCGACATAGCATTATAAGGTGCTAAATGTCTGTTACATAATTTAAATGCATTAGATTGTGCCTTTTGCACAATCTAAAGAGGTAAGATATGAGAAAATGATTCCAAAATGTATGTTTTAGGTTTGCTCTGATCAATAAATATCTAATTCACTCTTCTAAATTAGCCAATAAACTTTTGAGTATATAAGTGGTTTCAGAAGTATGAGCTACATGTTTGTATTAATTTTAAAGTAGTTTTACTGAAGCATGATTACTACATCACACAGTGATTAAATCATAGTAAGAAAGGTTGTATAATCATCACCACTATCAATTATTGCACTCATTGCTGTTGACCTCTCATTTTCCCCCAATCTCACCTTCCATGTTCCGAAGTAATTATTAATCCAGCAGCTGTCTTCATATAGCACTCATCCTGACTTCCCTAGGTTTGTATTAGTTGGCTATGATGTTGTAACCAATGACAACAATCTTACATATTGTAAACGTATTACTTCATACTCTGGAGATCAGACATTTGACACAGGTCCCACTAAAAACATCAGTAGAACCACATTCCTTTCTTTTCCAGCTTCTAGAGGGCACTTACATTTCGTGACTCACAGGCAGTGACTTGGAGTTTTTGGATAGCAACCCCATGAGTCCAATGAGTGTGATAAAATTTTACCATGAGAATCTTAAAGATTTAGAAAGTTTAATCATATAAGCACTTACTTAATATATCACCCAATTTGTGACATTATTATTGCTTTGAATTTTTCTATTTAAAACACTGTAGTGCATGTCCTGTATAATTCTAGTTATATTCATATAGTAATTTCTAAATTATGTCTATACTGAGTCTAACAGCATGAACCATTTATTAGAGATCTTCATACTTTCTTAAAAAGGCAGCTCCAGGAAGTTGACTTCATCAGCATGAATGTCTGTCCTCGAGGGAGTACTAGATGGAGCAGATGAATCAGTTCATGCTCAGTTCTCAGTTCCTGAGGCCTGGTATAAAATGCTTCATGCTACACAATTTTATACATTGTGACCATTGCATGCAAAAGAACTACTTTTTTATGATACTCAAGCAAAACTGCAGAAATAAAGAATTTTGTGGAGCCTTTATGTAGAAAAGTGTCTTATATATCAGAGTTCAGTGTGGTCTACAATATCCCACATGATATTCATTGTGGTCCTTTTTATGACTCATGGCTTTCTCTTTAAAAACTGATTTTAGAATCTAACTTCTGTATGTGATATAGTTCACTTTAACCAATATGTCAGATCCTGATCTATGCATTTTTGATGCATCCTGACTTCACAAGGATTCCTGACTTCACAAAGTTTACAGTACATTGGGATATTGCAATTCAGTAAAATTTTTAATATGGTTCTTCTAGCCATAGTGTTTGTAACACCTACCGAAAGACTTTTTCCTGATGGGCCTGGGTAAGATTTGATGGTGGAAGTTACTGATAATAATGATTATATGATTCAGCTGCAAGTGATTGTTCACGGGTTAATTGTGACCACCATCCTGTTAGGTACAAATGAGCCATCTGAGAAATAAGAAAGGGAGATTTTCTGCCAGCAAAAGAGCCAGGAGTGGAACTTGTCTTTTGGACCCTGGCATTCCCTGCACATTGAATGTCTTCAATCCAAAAGATAGTGTTGATGCCAAAGGAGAAACAGAGGAGTGGCACTGGCCAAAGAGTAATTTGACTGAATTGTCAGACTAGAGAGATACTTGCACCACTGAGAAAACGGTATTCTGAAGGAATAAGTATGTCCTGAGCATTTTTCAACTTAATTGTAACCTGGTAACTTCCCAAAGTTAGTCCAGGTAGACTAGAGAAGCAAATCTGTAGAAACTCATATGTGTAAAGGAAATAACTTCATATCAAATATGATTGTTCATTGAGAAAACATCCCTGCTCAATCCAGGTCAAGTCCAAAAGTTCAATAATAGCCCATATGTGCAATACTACTCCTCAAATCCTCTTTAGACATACAGCCATGCAATAATGCCAGATGCAGGGAGATCAAATGCCAACAGGTGGAAAGTGTTGTGAATCCAGTGGGAGTAGAAGCATCTCAATACGGGCAGGGATCTGCACATGGCTCCTCCAGCTCCCAGGTCTCTGCGGTAGCTCCATGTGTCTTCTCTGTAGGAATGTCTCACAGGCAGTGAGCATGTGTCCCGCCTCCACTCACCTATTTTTCTCCATAGTGCCTCCAAATGAGATCATCAAGCTGTGACTTGACTGGCAGGCTAAACGCCACCCTTTCCCTCTTAAGTCTCAAATTGACAACAGATCATATGCCTACCACATTTCCTAATAATGTCCATAATTGTGAGGATGTTCTGTAGATTCTTTGTGGCCGCCAAAGTGGTTTTCTGAACTCAGCAAAGAGGTAAAGTGCTGCGAAAGGGACATTTGGTGTCAGAATTAAGTAAGATAGCGTGGGCATGTCTGATTCAGTGCCATAGGAATCAGTCTTTGGTAGCTGATGCTGACGGTTCTTCTCTCCCCACTTCGTGTAGCCAAAGGAGCTCAGACGTTACCCTCATTTCTCCATATCATACACTGCATTTCTTTTTAAACACACTCACACCATTGCCAGTTGATTGACTTCAGGTAATCACATGTGTTACAGGGTAGAAATGAACTCCTTAGGGTTTTCTTGGTTGTAGTCCTTATGGAAGGAGATAGTCTTAGACTAAAACCACCAAATTATGACTAAGTACAAACTTTTTGGCTACCAGTTGGGGACCCATACTAAGGAAAATTAAACCTCTTGCCATTGAGTTGATTTAGAGGCTCATTCATGTGAGTGCTATTGAGTACTACTGGCTAATAGAGGTACATTTCTAGTTGAAACAGCTATGGGGTTTATCATGATATTTTCTATGGTCCTGTTTGGTCCATTATAAATAAAAACTAGAGAAGTTAGGTACATAGATAACGTATTTCTATAGTGTTTCAATTTTCCATACCTAGCCCTCATATTGGCTGAAACCAGTAATGTAAATTGTTTTCATATACTCAGCACTGTCCTCTGTAGTGAAATGCTCTACTCTAACAATGTGGCTCTGGTGAGTCTGAAATCATAAGATTCTTTCCCCTTGATCGTCTTGGTAGGATGATGATCCAAACAAAGCCAATACGAATCCCTCTCTTATGAGTTTAAATCTTGATTTAATCAGAAAAGCATACCGAAAAGTAAGACATTTGGAGGGGTGTCATAAAAATGGCCAGCTACAGAAAGATGGAACCCCTTCTCCAAATCTGGAAGAGACCTTATATTCCATTCTTGGAGGGACCTAGTTGCTTGGCTCTTCTGTTGAGTTTAAGAGTCCACAATATAATTCCAAATAAATCACTCCTTTCTCAAAACATTATATGAGCTTGAGGTAGTCAATTTTCTGTTGTTTGAAACAGAAGTCTGAGAACTGAAATATTATCAACTTGAACATGACCTATAATAACTCATCTTCTTTTGTCTGAAGATGTCAACTTTAAGTATTGCTTCTACAAATAAACCATGTAATACTAAAGTGGATACCTATTATCCATCATCTGTTGTAAACTTATCAAATAAGAAAATGTATGTCCAAAGCAGGACAATGACTTGCCCACGAATCCCACAAGGATTGAGTGATCTAGATCATGAACAGTTTAATCACTTTCATCCTATCAGCATTCACAGAAATAAACTAAGAATTACTACTCTCAATACTGAGAGAAATACTACAACAGTAATTTTAGCTATTATCAGGAAAAGATTAAAATTGTAAGTATTATGAAGTTCACATTCACACAGGTACTAATCCAAGTGGGGGCACACTCATAATTGATGGACTAATTGTTCCCAAAAGATAATTTTGCTCTAAAAATGTGGACAGAGGTTAATTTATTAGATGCTGGCCTCCAGGTATTTGGGGATTTATCAATCTGGGAACTCATTTGACCTGTGGAAGGCTATTGTAATGTGGTTTTCAATGATCCCTACCACCTGGAATTCACACTGTTATGCAATCCTTTTCCTCGTGTGGACTAATTTAATGATGTAATTTTTATCAAAAGAATATAGCAAATGTAATGTGATGTCAATTCAAGAGTAGGTTATAAGCGGTGTGATTCTGTCTTGCTGGATGTAATGACTTCAGCAGTCAGGTTGGAGAGATTACCTGGGAAGAGACAGAGGGTGATCCCCAGACAATAGCTGGCAGACACTTGAAAACACTGAAAGTCAGTAGCAGTCACTGAGCAAGCTTGACAGCAGACACTACTTCTGGTCGTATCTTTTGGTTGTGGCCTGTTCTCAAGTTCATGACACTTCTACGTCATTCTGATTCCTAGTCTACAGACATGATGAGATGATGTATTTTTAAAACTTTCCAGTTTTGTGGTATGATATCATGCAGCAATATAATGATAATACGGCCTTGGCAGAACACAATATTTGTTGTTTTAAAACAACTCAGATTTTCTTACTATGGTGAGAAAAGAAAGTAGATTTGGATGAGTCTCAGGTACCTTGCCCGGATTCAAAGCAACATTGTCTTTCACGTTATTCAAGTGTACAGAGTTGCTGAGGGTTGGAAAATGGGAAAGTGGCAGACGACACCTTTCCATTGTCATTCTGCCACACATTACACATTAAAACAACTTCCGTGAGAAGGAAAAATGAAAATCAAGTAGCACTGATAGAAGAAAGTTTTTGAGATACCGTAGATCATCTCACTGTTGTCCCCTAATTGCACATATTTAATGAGCTTTAACCAAGTGATAGCTAGATACCATTTATTAAGTTAAAATTGAAAAAAGAAGGGCATTTGGTTTGTGTTTCTTATTCCAAGTTCCAGCCCCATTGAAAAAATACATTGTATCAGTCAGTGGATCTCATAACAGAACACCTTCACAAGGCCAAATTCTGTTTCCTGACTTCCCAAAATAGATTACCCTCATAGTCTAGTATTAGAACAAGGGCATCTGACTTATGGCAAATCTATCTGAAACAGCATTGTAGAAGTGTATTTTATCTTTAAGAAATGTATTTTATATTAGTTTTTTGATTCATACAGGAATGATGAGGTGAAACAAGATGATACATCAACAAACTAACTTGGAAAACTTGGTTGTATTTTTTATGTCAGGGAAAAGTGTGAGCTAAAGGTATGCAATGGTATTGCATGAAATACCTTCCTTCTTTTTCCAAGTCATGTATATCACCCAAGAATTCACAGGGGTAGCATCTCTGTTCTCCGTTACTTAAATCTACAAAAGCGTGTGATCAATTCTTTCTTTTCCTTCCATTTTAGGGCTTGTGTAGGGACAGTGAGAGGTGGGGCAAGGGTTGAAATTCATAGTCATTGATGATAGCAGTGTTGGTATGGAATCATAGAATAATAAACTGAAAGAACAGAAGGGACTTCTGAGATTATCCAGTCTGACTTTCATTTTACAAGTGTTCATAGAGCACTAAAGCCTCTCAATTTAAGATCTTGTCTATAACAAATTCTTGCAATGACACCAAGATCCACAATACAAAAGGGGTTATGGCAGTGTAATGCCAGAATAAGATCAAATAACCCCACACAAGATTAATAAAAGATTAATAAGCCTTTATTGGCCAGAGGTCAAGAGGTGGCTATTGTCTAATATACTCTTGATCCTGCATGATTAAAGAGAGGGTTTTTTTATACCATGGAATAAACAACGCACAAGGGCAGGTGGCATCAAACTCTATGGAAAGCAGGAACTTAGACACAAAAGCAGGTGGTGCTATGACAGTTCAAAAAATAAGAACTTATGGACATTAAAATGGGAGTTTACAATCAGCAGCAGTGATTACAAAAATAAATATGTTAACATTACAGAAATAATTAAAGTAGCTGTAAGATGGCCCTGCATGGGCTTATCCAAAATAGCTACACTCAGGTTAGTTAATACAGTATGGATACATTGGAGTTGATTGTGTAGGATACTACAACAGGAAACTGAGGCAGCACATAACCCAACCAAACCAAACCAAACATCTACTGATTTTGACTCAGTAATCCAATAGAACAGCGCACCTCAATAAGACTAAGTTTCCACAGCTGTAAATCTTTACAGAAGCAGACTCCTACATCATTTTCATACAAAGTGCTTTGTAGGGTCCAACCATCTTTTGGTTAACAACTGAGTGCTTTAATGACTGTGCTACAAAAAACTCCATAAGGTAAGGAATTTTCACTTCATCTTCTTTTCTTTTTCTTTCCTATTTGAAGGTAGTTAAATAAGAGAATGAGTCAAAGTTATGTTGACTATGCATTCAGTTTGGCTTTCTCAATCCCTAAATTTGACCTTGAAGAAAGTGTTTGATCTTTTAAAATCTTCTCATGTGTAATGAAGAAAATCAAGAGTCCCAACCTAAACAGATATGATAAGGATGGCTGAGACACTGCATGCCAAGTTTTTAGCACAGAGTCTGACTCTTAACACATTACTATGAAAGATTGATGATTGCTAGTTGTTACTTTGCTAGTGTCAGTCTTAGGTGCCATATAATAGTTTCTAATCATGGTAACCTATGAATGACAGAAAGTAAACACTGTCCAGTCCTGTGCCATGGTCAAAATTGTTGCTATGTTTTCATTCATAGTTACAGGCACTGTCAATTCATTTTTTGACATGCATTTATTTATTTGCTGGCAGTTATTTTTTGTTTTCTTCAGGCATCACTGCCCTCTGGTCGTGGGAGTAGGAGGCCCAGCCTTTGCTCCTGTGGAGCTGGAATTGAACCTCCCTCCCAGTGGGCCGCAGTCCCGCGCACAACCACTATGCCACCGGGGCTCAGCCCTTGCTGGCAGTTTATGAGATATAACATCTTTCTCTAGAGATTGCAACATGTCTGAAGTAAATTAGACAAAGTTTTGACTTCCTAACTTCCCCAAAGTATTATGGCTATACTTCTTCCAGTACAGATTTTTTTACTATTTTATCCATGGCATATTAAATATTGTTTGTTACTTTGTAACTGTGATTTTGCTACTGTCATGAATCATATGTAGATATCTGGTGTGCCGGGTGTAGTTTCATTGTTACAAATTGAACATAATTAAACATAGCTAAAGTATAGCAATTAATCACAAAACAATATGTAATTACATATTGTGAAATATTTATGTGCTTTCTGATAGTCTTAGGTAAAACCCTCTGAGAAAGGATTCTTCAGTCCTCAAAGGGGTCGTGACCCACAGGTCGAGAACAACTTCTCTAAGGAGTGCTTACCTCACTAATGTGATTGTTCACCTCATGTTGCTTGCTGAAAGTTGAGGCATGGAAGTGAGTTTGATTCAGACATGAAGGATGACAATGGACCATAGTCTCAGGAATTCTACCAATCTCTGTCCCACCAGTAAACCAAGTCTTTTTAAAGATTTTTAGTTTTGTTCCGCATTTTTTCTCTAGCCAATGGGAGAAATGCTAACCAAATAAAATGTATCTCTCCTGGTAGCCTATTCTTAAGGTAGAAGTTTCTTTGGTCTGTGGAGCCCTGGTGACATAGTGTTTCCTTGTTGGTGAGAAGTTTCAAATCACTAGCCCAGCTAGTCTGCAGGAAAAAGATGAGGCTTTGTACTCTCCTAAAGAGATACATTCTTGGAAACCCACAGAAGTAGTGCCACCCTGCTTTATAGGGTCGCTGTGACTTGGGATTGGTTCAATGGCAGTGATTGTGGCTTTTTTATTAGTCTAACTTTCATGAGTTCAGTGATTCATTCTTTTTCATTTCTTAAAGTAGGCAATACTATTCCCCACAGCAGGGCATGGGGGGAGTGGGTGGGCAGCACACTGGTGCAATCTTGGGGGGCTGAAAGAGTGGGCAGTAAATCAAATAAGTTTGGGAACCTATGCTTTGGTTATAACTAAAAAGTTGCTATACTGTACCTATACTGTACCTTTGAGACCTTGTGGTCACACAGGCTGGTGTGCTTCTTCCATGTGGGTTTTCTTGCTTCTGCGCTAGATGGCTGCTTGTTTCCCTTCCCTTTATAGTATTTTTTTCAGCGATTTTATTGGGCGCTCTAACAGTTCTTATAACATTCAATACATCATTTGTATCAAGCATATTTTTACACATGTTGTCATCTTCATTTCCAAATGTTTTCTACCTGAGCCCTTGGTATAAGTTCATCCTTCCCTCTCCTTTTTTAAAAAAATCATTTTGGGGGGGGCTCATACACCTCCCATCGTGAGCCACACATACATCAATTGTATGCAGGCCACATTTGCACACTTGTTGCCATCATTATTCTCAAAACATCCTCCCTCCACCTAGGACCTCAGTACCAGTTCCCCATATCTCCCCTCTCCTCTTCCCCTCTCCAATGAATGCTTAATAATTTACAAATTGTTATTACCTCTTCACATACCCTGTCCAAAGTGTCCCTTCACTTGCTTCCCTGATGTCCATACCCCAGACAGGAGGTTATATGTAGATCCCTGAAATTAGTTTCCCCTTTCTACTCCACAATCCCTCCACCCTCCCAGTATCAACATTCCCTCCATTAGTCCTGAGGGATCACCTATCTTAATTTCCCCATGTTTACATCTCCAGTGTACATTCCCTGATGGAGCTGAATTGGTCTGGTAGAATTGGGGTCATGATAGTGGGTGGGAGAAAGCATTTGAGAACTAAAGGAAAGGTGCACATTTCATTGTTACTACACTTTACCTTGAGAGGCTCATCTCATTGCAACCCCTCTGTAAGACAATGTTGCTACACTTATTGATGGACTTTGGGCCCCCAATCTGTACTTCCCACTATCATGATCCCAATTCTACCTTACAAATCCGGCTATACCACAGGATGTACAATGGTACAGATAGGAACTGGAAACACAGGGAATCCAGGACCGATGATGCCTTCAGGGCCAATGGTGAGAATGGTGATACTGGAAGGTTGGAAGGAAGGTGAAGTAGAAAAGGGGAACCAAAAGGGGGAACCAATAACAAGGATCTATATATAACCTCCTCTTCAGAGGTTATATGTACAACAACACTGTGTTCTTGTTAGGTGCCAACAAGTCAGTGATAATCTGCAATGACCCTAGGCACAACAGAACAAAAAACTGAATAGTCTTGTGCCCACCTAACAACTGTTTCTATGCCTGAGCCCATAGTTGGAGCCACTGAGTCAATCCATCTCATTGTGGGTCTTCCTCTTTTTCCTTGCCCCATCCACTTTAACAAGCATGGTGTCCTATTTTTGACAACATTTCCAAAGTCTGTAAAATGAAGTCTTACCATCCTTGCCTCGAAGGAGCACTCTGGCCATACTTCTTCCAAGACAAATGTATCTGTCCTTGTAGTACTCTACAGTACTATTAATACTCTTCTCCAGCACTCACCATCATTCCGACGCACCTTAGTCCTCCAAAAAAGTCCTTGTTTTTCAGTGTGCTAAAAATGTCATGTGTGGTAGATTTACTAAAGGCAACAATGTATCTTTTGATCCCTTCACTGCTGCTTCCATGAATATCGGCTGTGGCCACAGGTCAGACAAAACCTTTGTCACCGTCAACCTTTTCTCTATTTATCACAATATTACTTCTTGGTCCAGATTATGGTCTTCCTTCCATTGAATTTTAATCCACATTGAAGGCTGTAATCTTTGACCTTTGATCACCAAGTACCTTAAGTCCTTCTCACTTTCAGCAAACAAGATTGTGTCATCTGCACAGCCAAGGTTGTTAACAAGCCTTCCTCCAGCCCTGATGTCACATTCTTTTTCATATCGTCTAGTTTCTCTGATTCTTTGCTCAGCATACAGATTGAACAATTATGATGAAAGGATGCAACTCTGTCTCACACCTTTCCTGATTTTAAAACATACAGGACTCATTTGTACTGCCTCTTGATCCATGTACAGGTTACACATGAACACATTGACGTGTTCTGGAATTTCCATTCTTCTCAAGGTTATCCACAGTTAATTACGGCCTACACAATCAAATGCCTTGGCCTAGTCAGTGAAATTTAAGTAACATCTTTTTGGTAATCTCTGTTTTAAGCCAAGATCCATCTGACATCAGCAATGGTATGACTTGTTCCACGTCCTCCTCTCAATCTGACCTGAGCTTCTAGCAGTTCCCATCAATGTGCTGCTATGACCGTTGTTGGATGATCTTAAGCAAAATTTTACTTCTGTGTGATATCAATGATATTGATCCTTAGTGTAAGCATTCTGTAGAGTCACCTTTCTTTGGAATAGGCAAAAATATGGGTTGCTTCTAATTAGACCAGATAGCTGTCTTCCAAATTTCTGGCATAAATTTCCAATACTTCTGAAGCTTTCTGAAGCATTTTAATGCCTATTCCATCAATTCCTTGGTTTTTGCTAATGCGTTCAGTGCAGTTTGAACTTCTGCTTTCAGCACTGTTGGTTCTTGGTCATATGCTTTCCATCTTCTGTTGATGCTTCCTGCCTCATTCAATATTTTGACCATAGAATCTTTCCAAATTCCAATTTGAGGCTTGAATTTTTTCTTGAGTTCTTTCCGTTCAAGCTACACTGAGCATGTTCTTCGCTTTGGATTTGCACATTTCATTATAATATTTGGGTCTGTCTTTTTTGTGGTTGTTATTGTTGTTTTGCTTTTTTTAATTAAGAGGGTCAGGGAGCGCCAGCTTATGTCCATTTTAATCTTTCCAGGCTGTTTTTAAAATTCTTTTCTTTTTCTTAATACTGCTGCGCTTGCTGCCAGCACCCACCTCCTCAGGTGCACTGCTGGAGGGCTCCCCCTTCAGGGAGAGCTGCTTCTTTTTCTTTGGGATGCTCCTGCCTTTTGCTGCCTCCTGAGGCTCACATGCAGTTTCCTCTTTGGGCAGAGATTTCAGTTTCTTCCTCCTGGGGGAGGGTCCCTTCTGGATCACTGCTGTCCAGCTCTTCCTTTGGTTTTGTGGGGAACAGAGAGAGCTGGGTCTTCAAATCCATTTTCCTGTATAGTCTCCTGGGCCCTCTGCTTCTTCTTCTTTCCTCTTGGTCTCCTGCCTGCTGACCCCACATTCCTCAAGAGCAGTTTTCCTGAGATGTGAGGGCAAGTGTAGCCAGTAGCTTCTTTTCCTTTTTTCAAGCGTGTCTTCTCCTGTTTCCTACTCATCTCCAGAGTGGCCTCTTCTGCCAATACTATTGTTTCCTTCTTCATATCCAGATTCTTCCAAGGGACCCCCCCAATCTTATAGAAGGAGAGTCACTCCTCAACTTGCTCTCGAAGCTTTTCCCCAAATACACTGGTGGGCACCTGGGAGAAAGATTCGATGATCCAAACTGCATTTGTTTGCCAGGTGTTGGGAGATGCGTTGGTTTTGTCTTCTTGCACTGCCCTTTGAAATTTTCTGTTCAACTCCTTGACTTCATCCTTCTTCCATTTGCTTTGCTGCTCTACAATTAATAACAACTGTCAGAGTCTGTTTTGACATCCACTTTGATCTCTCTTTCCTGGGTTTTTAATGACCTTTTCCTTTTCTCATGAATAATCGTCTTAATGATGTCCCACAACTCATCGGATCTTCTGTCATTAGTTTTTAATGCATCAAATATGCTCTTGAAATTCAGATGGTATAGACTTATGGGTGTATTTTGGCTCCTGTGGATTTGGTTTAATTTTTTTATCCTTGGTTTTAGATAAGCAATTGATGGTCTGTTCCACAGTCAACCCCTGATCTGGCTTTAGCTGTTGATACTGAGCTTCTCAATTGTATTTTCCCATGGATGTAGTCAAGTTCATTTCTATGGATTCCATCTGGGTAAGTCCATGTGTATATTCTAGGACCACAATGAAATGATCTGGAATTCTCATTCTTCTCAAGGTTATACACAGTTTACTATGATTCACACAATTAAATGTCTTGACATAAGTAGTAAAATATAAGCAAACATTTTTTGGTTCTCTGTGTTGAGCCAAGATCCATCTAGCATCTGCAATGATATTCCTATTTACATGTCCTCTTTTCAATCTAGGCTGAACTTCTGGCAGTACTTTGTCAATGTCCTGCTGCAATCATTGTTGGGTGGTCTTTAACAGAAGTTTACTTACATGCAATATTAATGATTTTGTTCTATAGTTTAAACATTCTGTTTGTTCACCTCTCTGTAGAATAGGCACAATATGGATCTTTTCCAGTCAGTTGGCTAAGTAGCTGTTTTCCAAATTTCTTGGCATAGAGAAGTGAATGCTCCCAGTACTTTTAGAGTTGTAGATACATTTCAATTGCTATTCCACTAATTCCTGGAGCCTTTTTTTGAGGGGGGTGGGCAATACATTGTGTGCAGTTTGAATTTCTCCTTTCAGCTACATTGTTTCTTTCTCATATGCTACCTCTTGAAAGAGTGGAGAATGGACTCTGGTAGCCATCAAAATTCATTTATTCTTTTTTAAAAATAGTAATAACAATAAAATTATTTTATTCCTTTAGATATAACTATTTAAAATACCAAGAATCTGTCCTTCTTTTGGGGAGGGCACCACTGCCCTCTGGTGAGAGTAGGAAGCCCAGCCTTGCTCCTAGAGAGCTGCTGCTGGATTTGAAACACCAACCCAGTGGGCTGCAGTCCCACACACAATGACTACATCATCAGGGCTCAGCCCCCAAGAATCTGTCTTAACGGAAGATAGTAGGTCTTTTTTTAGCTCCCCATATTTACCCTCCCCCTAATACTCCCCCATGAACCCCCAATAACTTACAAATCATTTTTACCTCTTCATATCGTACACTGTCCAGTGTCACCTCACCCATCCCCCCACTGTCCGAACTCCAGAGAGGAAGTCACATGTAGATCCCTGAAATTAGTTCCGCCTTTCTACTCCACCATCCCTCCACCTTCCCAGCATCACCACTCCCCACACTAGTCCCAAGGGATCATCTATCTTAAATTCCCCATGTTTCTGACTCTAGTGCACATTCCCTGGTCTAACTGAATCTGTCTGGTAGAATTGGTGCCCACCTATCAAAAGATGTGGCATCTGGGGTCTTAAAGGCTTGAATGTAAATAAGCAGCCATCTAGCTAAGAAGCAAGCCCACAGGGAAGAAGCACACCAGCCTGAGTGACCACGAGGGGTTAAAGGGATCCAGTATCAAGCATCAAAGACCTAAAAATTATATCATTATGAATGAGGTGGAGTTCAGATTGGGGACCCAAAGTCCATCAATAAGTGAAGCAGCATCCTCATTCAGAGGGGTTGCAGTGAAGAGAGTCTAGGTACAGTGTAGTAGCAATGAAATGTGCAACTTTCCTCTGGTTCTCATTCTTCTTTTGATGGGCGCCCAGGTTGTTCATATCTTTTTGGGAGTGAAAGTAATGCTATAGTGAACATGAGAGTACTTCTACCTATTCAAAGATGTTGTTTCTGTATGATATGTACCTAGTAGTGGGATTGCTGAACTGTGTTACCATGTTTCCAACTTTTAAAGGCATGATGTTTTTCACAGTGGTTGTATATTTAACAATCTTCCTTGCAATATTTCATCATTCCGGTCTCTCCAAATACTCTCTAGTACTTGTTTCTTGTTTTTTGAACTTAGGTGTTACTTGCATCTCTCAAGTGGATAATAATCATAAGCATTTTTGATCATCTGAATTTTTTTTTGGTAAAGTATCCATTCATTTTAAATGTTGGGTTATTGTTTTAACTGAAATGTTGAAATTTTCTAAACATTTTAAAGACTAATCCTTTTCCCTATAAGTTATCGCTGAATTGCTACCCATTTTGTGAGATTTCTTTTTACTCTTTTCATGAAATATTTTGATACATATACTTTCTCATTTTTGGAAGTCCTTTTCATGTGTTTACTACTATTTGTAGATCTGTTTACATCTGCCTACTGTGTTTTCAGTTTTTCTGATACTATATGTAAATTTTTAAAATTTTATTTTATGTCATGTACAAGGCCCCTCAGTTTTTCCTTTAGAAAATTCTCTATATATTTTTAGGTCATTGATCAATCTTGAATTCCTTTTGTATTCGGTGTGAGATGATGGGTTCAGTTTAATTTTTCTGCAAATGGACATTTAGTTTTGCCAACACCATGTGTTACAAACACTGTGTCTATGCCATCCCACCCATCCCCAGTCCCTCCAACCACTTAGTGCATTTTTGCCATTGGTCAGATCCAAAGATGGATTTACTTACAGAATCTCAATTCTGTTCCATTTTTCTATGTGTCTTGTACCAGTATCATACTGTTTTGATTATCATGACCATGTAACAGGTTTTGAGATCAGGAAATGTGAGGCTTCTTACTCTGTTCTTTATTAATACTTTGCTTATCTGAGGGTGCTTTTCCTTTTCAATAAGGTTGATTGATATTTTCACCTATTTTACGTTGAAAGGATGTTGATCAGGATTGTATTACATTTGTAAATAGTAGTATTCATATTTTCACATTGTTCTTTCTTTTTTTAAAATCATTTTATTGGGGGCTCATACAACTCCCACCACAATCCATACGTACATCCATTGTATGCAAAGCACATTTGTTCACTTGTTGCCATCATCATTCTCAAAACATTTTCTTTTCACTTAAGCCCCTGGTATCAGTTCCTCATATTACCCCTAGCTTCCCCCTTCCCCTCTCTCTCAAACCCTCAATAATTTAGAAATTACTATGTTGTCTTTCTTTTTATAGGCATGAGATATTCTTACATTGATGTAAGTCTTTTTTGATTTTGTTTTTTATGTTTTTCTTTGTGTATATCTTTTGTATCTCTGGTGAAATTTATCCC
Source organism: Nesogale talazaci (assembly GCA_004026705.1). Taxonomy (NCBI): domain Eukaryota; kingdom Metazoa; phylum Chordata; class Mammalia; order Afrosoricida; family Tenrecidae; genus Nesogale; species Nesogale talazaci. Next base: position 33,306 of record PVJH01014936.1, on the reverse strand, counting down.
TAACTAGTTCATTTTCTGCCTAACTATTGTACATTTCATTATTTTCTGATTTAATATTCAGTCTTTTTTATTAGTGTAAAGAAATATGAATTAGTTTGGCATGTTGATCTTGTACCCTGCCCCTTTACTGAAATTTTCATTTAGTTCAAGTCATTTTTTTGCTGAGTTTTTTATATTTTCTATATGTATTTTCTATATATAGGAACACATAATCTTCCAATAGAGACAATTTTACTCCTTTTCCCTTTAAATGTTTTTATTTCCTGTATTGCTTTATTTCTTTTTTTTATTGAATACTTTTATTAGGGGCTCATACATCTCTTATCACAATCCATACATTTATCCAGTGTGTCAACCACTTCTGAACATATACTGCCATCATCATTTTAAAAACATTCTCTTCCCACTTGAGTCCCAGATATCAACTACCTATTTCTTCCCTTTCCCTCAACCATCCTCCCTCCCTCCCAAACCCTTGATAAGTTATAGATTATTACTTTAATATCTTATATCATCTTCAATTGCCTCTCACCCACTTTTCTATTGCTCATCATCCTGAGATGGGTTCTAGGTTGATCCTTGTGATTGATTCCACCTCCCCCTCCCATCCTCTAATCCTACTAGTGTCTCTACTCTCATTTTTGGCCCTGGGGGATTATCTATCCTGGATTCTGTGTGTTGTGCGCTCTTATCTGTAGCAGTGTGCATGCACTGGTCTAATCAAATTTATAAGGTAGACTTGAGGTCATGATAGTGGGGAGGGAAGGAAGCATCCATAAACTAGAGGAAAGTTTTGTGTGGTGTTTCATCAGTGCTACACTGCACCCTGCCTGTGCATTTCTTTCCTGTGACCCCTCTGTAGGGGGATGCCCAATTGTCTACAGATGGGCATTGGGTCTCTACTCCATGCCTGCCACCCCATTCCATTCACCTTGAGTATGGTGTTGTTCTGATTCTTAGATGCCTGGCTATTGTCTTATTTCTGTGACCAAGATTTCTAGCACAGTATTGATTGCTGCTATTTTCCAGTGCTGTCACATCAGTTCAGATTCATAGTGACACCATACAAAGCAAAAGAAAATACTACCCAATTCTTTGCCATCCTTACAATTGTCAATATGTTTAAGAACATTGCAGAAACCATTGTGTCAATCCATCACATCTAGGCCTCATTTAATCTGTGTGGTGAACAAGTCATCTGAAAAGTAAGAATATTTGAAAGAGAACATGACATCAAGATTGTAGGAGGATTATTAACATATACAGTATATGGATGACACTACCTTATTTACTAAAAGCTAGGAAGGCTGAAGCAATTCCCAATAAAGATAAAAAGACTGTAACCAACTGTGTGAATTTCATCTCCAATAAAACCTAAATTTCACAACTGGACCAATAGGTGATAAAATAATAAACAGATAAAAATCTGAAGTTGCTGTGTTTGGCAGGTTGACTACCGAAACAAATACAGAGACATTCATATGTGTGTAAGAGAGAGCTTAATATCAAAAAGTAATTGTATAGCAATAAAACCTCATAGCCCAGGCCACATCAAGTCCATAACAGTGATATTAGCCCATATGGCCGAGAGTAGTCGATAATTCTCTTCAGACTCACATTGAAACAAGAGGGTGAAAACTCTTATGGATCCAATGGCAGTGGAGGGATAATAGGGCTGTCTCTGCAGGTCTCTGCCACATGGATCTGCCAGCTCCAGGTCTGTGGCTGGCATCATTGTGGCACCATGTGGCTTATCAACAGGAATGTCTAGCAGAGAGAAAGTGGGTCCCACCTCCAGGGAAGAAGAGGAATTTCCTGTAATCCTTCTGAGACAGTGATGTTCACAAATAGGTATCATTAGGCTGTGATCATTAGGCTAGACTCCACCCTCCCACTCTTAATATCTTCAAGTTGACATAAGATTACGTAACTACCACAGTTGCTAAGCATTTCAAGCATTTCATCCTTTTTGAATCCAGACTCAGTGCTTAGGGAAGCAGTCCTCGAAAATCAAATGATGGCTTGTGTTGTGGAAATCTGTTGCGTAAAATCTCTGTAGGGAGTTGAAGAGCAAGGATGTCATGCTGAAGACTAACATGTGCTTCCCCAAAGCCGTAGTGCTTTCAATCTTCTAGTGTTCTTGTATCTTTCAGAGAAGGTGATTTTCCTTTTGATGGTGGATAAACCAAAAGAGAAAACTTGCCATTGGGAAAAAACACGTTACATTACTTATCTAGACACCAAATGGGAGAATACACCGACTTTTACATTTCTATTGGGCACTTTGGACCTAGTTTCTATCCAGCCATTGGTGACCCTAGCTGTATGCTGTAGACAACCAGGACTTTAGATTCCGTTCTTTGAAGGTGCACTACATCTTTCAGAGACCACAAAAGCAGCAAGAGTTGGGATCCCTTTTATTTTTTTGCTTTTTTTGGGGGGGGGTTCCCTTTTAACCAAACCAGACTTTACACTAAACACATCTGTAGCATATTAAAGGATTTAAACTATGTGCTGAACTGAAGGATAAAAAGGCCTAGTGTGAGAAGCAGGTGGCTACTATGGCAAGGTTATGGATGTGGAATTCATTGGACTTTAGTTTACTCCTCTTGACTGGATGGTGTCCAACAAATGGCACCTTATGACTATCATATATTCATATGTTTCATACCACCCATACTTTTTTAATGACCTATCTTAGTCCAGCAGACATAGTTCTGCCTTTGTAATTGAGTGTACGGGAAAGTTTTACTCTGCCTCTAACCCTCATAGTGTTCACTTACTTAAAGTTTTGCCATATCACCGACCCCTCTTGTTTGTATAAGTAATACCTAGTCACCTACAAATTTAGTTTGTGCCAGTCAACAATACATGTGTCTGTTGCCAGCTATAGTTTTATAATTTCCTTTCTCAACAGTGTTTTAAATTCTGAAGAAAAACTCTACCATTGGCTAAATTAATAATGCTACCAAATAGAATAACATTATGTGCCAGGAAATGATTTACTGTATAATGTTCTCTACAGAGTGATAATGATGTCCCTAAAACACACCGGAAACACATGTAAGCCACAGATTCAGAATGGATTTGGGGATCAGACTTAATACTAGCCCAAATCTAAGCACAATTACTTCTGAGGACCTGGTCCTACTTGATGTTCACCTGGATGAAGAGCTCACTGAACATATGGGTGCCACAGTGAAGTGTGGCAAAGACACCAGATGGTATCCAGCCCTCAGAAGAATAGCATCTGGGGTCTTATAGGCTTGTCCTCAAACAAGCAGCCCTCTACGTGAGGTATCAACTAAGTCCACATGGAAGAAGCATTCGCGTCTGTGTGACCTGAGGATGATAAATATTGCAACTCCAATCCAAAAGAGGAAATGGTGTTAGAGATTAAATTGTGAACATCTGGTTTGCAGAAGGCTATGAATGGCAGTGGAAGCCTAAAATCCATTTGAAGAGCCCCACATGATTTAAACATCTTGTGAATTCCCTCAAACCATAGTAAAGGGATGTTACCAGACAGAGATTGTGGCACATGTGTATAGGTTAAAATGTAATATCTTATCATTTGATATTTCTTTTGACCCATTTTAAGTTGTTTTTTTTTTTTTAAGTGAAGAGGAAACACACATGGATTAAGCTTCAGGTGAATGCCCTCATACCATAAACAAGGATATAAACCTTACTATCAGGGTGCATTGGGAAGTGATAATTGCAGACACAGGATAAAATTTAGCACCCTATCATTTGATCTCCCATTTGATCCATTTTAAATTTGCTCTGGTTTTTTAATATGTTATGCTTTCTTTTTTATTGTTGTTTTTTTCTCCTCATTTTTACTTGGTTATTGTTGTTTGGGGCATGTTTTTCTATCTATGAAATTGAGGATAGGGAAATCTATATAGACAATAACTATACTAATGAGTTTTTTTAAAGAGAATGACAGGAGAGAGTGGGAGAATTTGAGAACTAATAACAAAGAGTACAAGATAGAAGAAAGTGTCCTGGCCTTGATTGTGATTATGGTTGCGCAAGTCTTGATTGAACTATTGAATTGCGTGATATGTAAATTATATACCAATACCAAACCCAACCTCACGGTCATCAAGTTGATGGTGATTCATAGTGACTCTAAGTAGGACGTGGTGGAACAACCGCTCAGAGTTTCTGAGACTGTACTGCTTTACAAGGACAGAAGTCCCCATGTTTTCAAACTGCTCTCCTTATGGCTTGCAGCACAATGCATAACCATTATGGGACCTGAGCTTTTTTATATGCAATAAGACTGTCGAGAGAGAGAGAGAGAGAGAGAGAGAGAGAGAGAGAGAGCACTTTAAGAGCACTTTAATCTATCTGCACCCAATTCAGCATGTGTTCTTCTCTGCTTTTTTGAATTAGGGTATTGTTTTTGATTATGTTCTTTTTCTTTTAGTTTGATTTTTTATTTTTTCCCAATGATTTGATGGGGGCCCTTACAGCTCTTCTAATATTCCATACGTCATTTGTATCAAGCATATTTGTACATATGTTGCCATCTTCATTTCCAAATATTTTCTACTTCAGCCCTTGGTATAAGCGACTCTTTCCCCCTCCTTTTAAAAAAAATAATTTCATTGGGGTGCTCGTTTTTATTGTAAGGTAATATCTTATCATTGTTTTGATTTTCATCTCCCAAATGGCTACTGCAGGTGAGCATTTTTTCAGGTAAATGTGAGCCATTTAAATATCATTTGTGGTGAAATGTCTGTTTATATCTACTACCCACATTAAATCGGATTGTTTTCTTCTTTTCTCAAAAATGGTTTTACTGGCATATACTTCACATATCAGACAATTTAATTTGCCATTCATATTAAGATTTGTACTAGCAACATCACACCCTGTTTCAGAATAGTTTATTCTCATGCTCACTGTTAGCTTTCCATAGTTCCTCACAATCTCTGCTATGTCCCTGTCCTATATTGATTTCCTATCATGGATTTCATATACAAAAAAAAATAATGCAAAATACAAGGTGGATCTCACCCCCCCCCCAAAAAATGGAATCATGCTGGAGCTTTCATAGAATACATTGTTCCTGCAAGGGAAGCATCGAGCAACTCACTCAGGCTCACCCAGTGGCATCACCTGCGAAGGTTCTCTCAGCTCACAGTGAATTTTGCTGTGAAAGCAGAGTTGTTTGAACTTCATTTTCTTGTGACAGTGAACGGAAGACAACAGTGTGTGACTGTGAAATGTTGTCTCCTCCGCAGGAAAAAGGCTGCAGAAACTGTTGTGATTTTGAACACATCTTACAAGGGCAGTGCTATGGGAAAAAGCGTAAAAGTGGTTTTCTCCTTTCAAAAAGGGAGAAATTTAGATTGATGACATTCTGAACAAACGCTGACTTCCCAAACTGACGAAAATGTCGATTTGTAGAGCATCCGCAGTTCAATTCACCAGGTCAGACTATTAATTGAATTTTCTATTTAGAAGTTCTGAAAAGACTGAATAGCAGTGTGTGACATATTAAAAATGCCTGCTTTGTCACATTTGGGGGACTGGTTTTGCCACCACGCCAATGCACCTGCTCACACAGTCATTTCAGTGAGTCAGTTTTTTTGTCAAAAACAGGATGCCTCTCTTTCCCCACACACCTTACTCACTCCATGTGACTATATTTTTGTTTCTGAGAATGCAGAGGGACGTGAGATGAGAGTGATTTGATGACATAGGAAAGGTGAAGAAAAAAATGAGGGAGGTGATGTCAGCCATCCAAACAGATGAGTTTGAAAAACATTTCTGAGAATGAATCAAAGATTTGACAAGTGTATTAAGTGTAATGAATAGCACTTTGAAGGTGATCAGGTTGTTTTGTAAAACAGAAAGAAAGAAAGAAAAAATTAAATACATAACTGGGAAAATTCCATTTTGGGGGTACTATATATATATTTAAATCTTATCTCAGTATAAAAACAATCTGTTCGAATAATGTGGCAATGTATGATACTAACCTCTCTGACATGATTGCTGAAGATAAAATGTGCGCATAAACATATATGGTGAAGAATGCTGATGGTACCCAACTATTAAAAGATAGTGTCTGGAAACTTAAAGGTGTGACGTTAAACAAGTGGCCAACAGCAGGGAAGCAACAAAACCCACATGGAAGAAGCACACCAGTTTGTGTGATAATGAGGTGTTGACAGGAATAAGGTATCAGAAGTTCAAAAAGAGGCAATGAAATTGACGTGATGTAGTGTAGATAAAATAGACCCACCTGTAAGATAATTGAAGAGTACCTCACAGGAGGGTCATGTGGAAGAGCTGATATAACCAGAGTGTAGTATAGCACTGATGAAACACATAACTATCTCCTAGTCCTTTAATATCTCCTCCCCTTATTTTATTGCATTAGTTTTACCACGTTAATCTTGTTGGACCTGTGTATATTCATTTGTATAATTTAGATAGTTAGATGCATGAAATCCAAGATAGTAAACCCTTAAGAAATAATAACTTGAGTAATGATTCCCTGAGGCTATGAGAAGAGGAGGGAGTTACCAGGGAAGGGGAATGAGAGTAATGATGACTGTATAACCTACTTGAGGGGAATGAGTAACAGAATTCCAGGTGAACTGATACTTCAGATGGTGTGAGATACACCAAAATAGCAATATTGTGCTCACATTTACTAAAAATAATAAAATATATAATAATGATTCCTGGGCTGTAGTGTGGGTGAGGGAGAGAATAAAAAAGAGCAGAAATCAAAGAGTTCAAGAAGAAAGAAAATGTTTTGAACTGATGGTGGCATCAAGTGTAAAATTATGCTTAATCTGACTGAATTATGGATTGCTTATAAAATCTGTTAGAGCTCCTAATAAAATGACTTTTAAAAATCAGTCTGACATTATATATATGTATATATATGCATATATATATACACACACACATATATCAGAAACACAGAGAATCGAGGGCAGATGATCCCTCCAGGACCAGTGGTGAGAGTGGTGATACCGGCAGGATGGAGGGAAGAAGGGGCAGAAAGGGGGAACTGATTATAAGGATCTACATATAAACTCCTTCCTGGGGGAGAGACAACAAAAAAAGTGGGCAAAGGGAGACATCAGTCAGTGTATGATATGTCAAAATAATAATAATTTATAAATTATGGAGGGTATATGAGGGACAGGGGGCGGGGGGGGGAAATGAGGAGCTGATACCAAGGGCTCAAGTAGAAAGCAACTGTTTTGAGAATGATGATGGCAACACATGTACAAATGTGCTTGACATACAATGGATGGATGTATGGATTGTGATAAGAGTTGTACAAGCTCCCAATAAAATGATTCAAAAAAAAAAGAAATATTAAAAAAAGAAATACACATTTTTAAAAGATTCTAGGAATTGAATCTGAAAAAGGTTCTGGGTACCAATTAAAATGTTTCAACAAGAGGATGCACTACTGTAATATTCATTCTTCTCGCCCAAGACATTTAGATGGCAGCTACTTCGTCAACTGACTGAGATTCGTCCCCATTCCAAAGAAAATAGTGTAAAGAATTCAGAAATTATCGAATAATATCATCACTATCACAAAGAAGCAAAGTTTTGCTGAAGATAATTCAAAAACAGATACAGCAGCACTTTAGCAACCAAAAATTAAAGCTAAATGCAGAAGAACATATGGAATAAGGGAGATCATCATTGATGCTAAATGGATCTTGGCTGAAAGTAAAGTGTACCAGAAATATGCTTAGCCGCATTTATTGAGTATGCAATGGTATTGGACTGTATGGATATTAGAAAGTTATGGATATTATTGGGAAGAAGGAAAATTTCAGAACACTTAATTGTGCTTATATGGAACTTACTTAGAAATAGAGGCAGTCATTTAAACAGGAAGTGGGGAAGTGTGTGGTTTATAATCAGGAAAGTTGTGTATCATTGTTGTATCTTCCAACATGCTTATTTAATCTGTATTCTTTGAAAATAATTTGAGGAGCTGTACTACCTGAAAAGAGTTCTGGTGGTGCAGTAGTGACATGCTGCGCTCCATTCCTCAAGATCAGCCGTATGAATCCCACCCCCCCACCCCCCACCCCCAGGCCCTCTGTGGGAGAAAGATGAGACTTCCTTCCTATTCCCGTAAAGATTTGCTGCCTTGGAAATCCACAGGGACAGTTTTGTCCTGTCCTATAAGGTTGGCAGGAGTCATAATCAGCTCAATAGCAGTGAGTTTGTTTTTAGGCACAACTAAAGAACATGAAGAACACCAGTGGCATCAGCATTGGAGGAAACCAGCCACACCCTGTTAAATGCAGATGCCGTGATCTTGCTTGCTGAAAGCAAAAGGCCTTAAAACATTTAGCTGAACAAAATCAAAACAAAATGCGTCCACCTATTAAGCAGCATCATGGCAATCAGAGCAAAGATCGATGCTATCAAGGGTTGAATCTCACTTGATTCACAATCAGTACTCACGGAAGCAGGAACCAAGAATTCAAATGACATATTCCATTGGGCAAATCTGGAAAAGGGCTCTTTAAAGTGTTACCTGACAGACATTATTTTGAAGACTAAAGTGCACCTGGTCCAAGTCAAGTTACTTTCAAATACCTCATATGCACTCAAAATAACAATGAATAATGAATAAAAAGGCGATGAATAAAAAGACCAAAGAAAACTTGATGCCTTTGGGTTATGGTGTTAGAGAAGAATATTAAATATAACCAAACCAAAAAACAAGCAAACTCACTGAGTCAACGTTCACTCAAAGTGGCCTGAGAGGACAGGGTAGAACTCACCCTGTGAATTTCCAAGACTGCAACTCTTTCTAGGAGTAGAAGACCCCATCTTCCTCACACAGACTGCCTGGTGGTTTCAATCTGCTCATCTTGCAGTTAGCAGTCCAACTTGTGACCACCTCACCACCAGGGTTCTCCCATGAAATCAAACAGACTGCCAAAAGACTGAAAAAAAAGATGCATAGGAAGAAAAATGCAGCAAGAATATTCCTTAGAAATGATGTTGGCTATTAGAACAAAGTGTTCTTACATTCAGAGAGTACCCGAGTAGAAGCCCAAAGTCCGTCTGCTACATTAATACTTAACATATAAATATATGTAAGTAGGTCTATTTCCCTATTGTTATATATAAATGTTTATATGTGTACATTCCTATATAGAGACCGCTATAAATGCCCATTTACCCCCTTGTATTTCCCCTATTTCCCTATACTTTCCTCTTGTCCCACTATCATTTTTTGCCTTCATTCGGGTTTCAGTAATTCCTCTTGGGTACATTGCCCTGAATCAAGTCTTACCAGGCATCCTACACCCTCCTTGCCATCAATTTTAAATTATTTGTTGTTCCCTTATCCCTGGGTTTGTTAACACCCCCTTCCTTTTCCCCACCTGCTCCTTTCCCATCCCACCCTTTACCCCCCAATTACCACTACAAGAAAACCTGTAGTGTTCTCCTCTGGATTGTTTATCCAGTGTATCTTATCTAGATTTGCATGCAGAGACAATAATATTCACAAAAACAAGACAAAGCAAACCAAAACAAATAAAGAAAATAAAAAACAACAACAAAAAAACCCCGCCAATGGCAAAAAAAGCAAATCTTATAAATAGTTCCAGTTCTGTTTGTTTTCCATTAGAAGTGTTTTCCAGTCCAATCTAATGGGATACCACACCCTGATCCCAAAGTTGTTGGGTCTTTTTTGCATTCTCCGGGAACTTCATTTTTTTGCTCCCATTACTGCTCTATTGCACACCCGTAGCATTTTGCCAAGGTGTGGTGGAGTAAAATCAGGCACAATTCCTGCACTGGACCTTTTGCCCCTCCTAGCACTATGCGCCAGTGAGGGAATTTGTGTCTCATGGTGGGGCCAGCCTGATAGTCTTCTTTGTGAACATTTTGTTCTAATAACCTGGCATTCCATGATCAGTTTCCTGACATGATTGCTGAAGACAAAATGGGTGATTAGTAAATATGATGAAGAAAGCTGATGGGACCAGGCTGTCAAAAGATTTAACATCTGTAATCTTAATGGAGTGACGATAAACACTAGCTGAAAAGCAACAAAGTCTACATGGAAAAAGCACACCAGCCTATGTGATCATGAGGTGTCAATGGGATCAGGAATCAGGCATCAAAGACTCAGAACAAAAAATCATATCGATATGAATGAGGGGGGGAGGTGGAGTGGAGACCCAAAGTCCATCTCCAGACAATTAGACATCCCCTTACAGAAGGTTCACAAAGAAGAGATGAGCAAGTCAGAGAGCAGGATGAATCAGACAATGTTTCCTCTAGTTCTTTAATACTTCCTCCCCACCGCTAACACAGTCTCAATGCTACCTTACAAATCCAGCTAGACCAGAGCATATATATGGGTACAGATAGGAGCTGGAAACACAGGGAATTCAGGACAGAAAAACCCCTCGGGACCACAAATGAGAGTAGCAATAAGAGGAACAAAAATACGAGGTGGGGGGAGAAAAGAAAAACCGATCACAATGATCTGCATATTTCCCCCTGCATATTTCCCCCACAACAGAAAAGTGGGTGAAGGGAGACACTGTTAGTATAAGACATTAAAAATAAGAATGTCTTTTAAATTATTAAGGGTTCGTGAGGAAGGGAAGGTGGGGCAGGGAGTAGGGAAAGGAGGAGCTGGTAGCAAAGGCTCAAATAGAAAGAAAATATTTTGAAAATGATGATGAAACAGATGTACAAATGTGCTTGGCATGATGTATGCATGTATGTATGTATTGTGATGAGTTGTATGAGCCCCCATAAAGTGATCTCTAAATAAATAGATAGATAAATGTTTTTAGCATTTAGTATAATAACTACTAACTCACTGTCATGTCATAAAAGCAAAAAGGGCCAATACCAAATGAAGACGCATGACTGGATCTGGGCCAGTCATAGTTTGAACCAAATTAACTGGTGTAAATGACAAAGTTCTGTACAAGCCAACTTTGTGGGTTTACAATCCCCGCTGCATAAATAAGTTTCCATTTGCATATATCCTATTGTGCTAGTTCACGTTGACTAGAGAAATAAATCCAGACACTCAGGTATGTGAAAGCGAGAGCTTTATATCATAAAGCAATTATATATTGAGAAAACATCCCAGCCCAGTCCAGATCAAGTCCAGAAGTCTGATATCAGCCCATATGTCTGAAACTGGTCTATAAATTTCGCTTCTACTCACAGAACACATGAAATGATGTCAAATGAAGGAATATTACAGGCTGGTGCGTGAAAAGTCTTGCAGTTCTAGTGGCAGTGAAAACATCTCAGCACTGGCAAGGGTCTCCTCAACAAGAAAATGAAGCAGAGAGACAGTGTGACCACCTCTGAGGGAAAGGAAGTTCCCATAATCCTTATGAGAAGGCCACGCCCACAAAGAGACACCATCAGGTTGTGACCTGATTGACAAGCTAGACTCCACCCCTACAATCATTTATCAAGTTGACATGAAATTATGCCACAACTATCTACAGAGAAGTAGAATGTCATACTGTTTGAAAGCATAGACTCCAGATCTAGACTTGAATAGCCCAGTTCAAATTTTAACTTTGTCAGTTACATGCTTTGTGACCATAGTCAAATCATAATTCTTTCTGTGTTTCATTTTTCTTTTTGTTAAAATAGGGGCAATAATAATATTTCAGCCTTAAATGAAGCCATATTGGTAGAACACTTAGACAAGCACATGGTAAGTGCTAGATGTGTTTGTTAAATTGATTTTGAACTAGATTTTGCTGAGTATTTTATTGTACACTGCCTCAGTTTCTTCCCACAGAAGTACAGTGAAGTAGGTATTAATATTAATCACATTATAAATGCATGGAAATTAAGATTGAAAAATGCACCGACCAATAAAAGAAAAGCCTGTAAATAGTTCAAGGTCTGTTTATTGACGTTCTGAGTGTTTTTCAGTGGCGTTTGATGGGGTGCCACACCCTGGCCCCAAAGTCTATTTTTGGTACTCCCTCAGAACTTCCTTGCTCTGCTCCTCTGCTGTTCTGTTGCACACCCTTAGTGTTTTGCCGCAGTGTGGTGGGGTCAGACTGGACGCAATTCCCACACTGGGTCTCCAGTGTTGGCCCCCATAGGACTTTGGGTCAATGAGGGATGTCATGTCTCATAGTGGGGCCAGCCATAAGGTCTTCTCTTTGCCTTGGCTGCTCTGAGTGGGGATATCGTCCTCAAGGCTTGATAGGCCAGGATGTGCTCTACTCTCTCCGCCCGCCCCCCTTCATCTGCTCCTATCTGCTCTAATCAGACATGTCCCTGTCCCTGAGCTGTAGCTTCAGTGCTGTCCTCTGAAGTAAATTCTCCTGTGGGGAGGGGCCGCTGTCCACATTGTTGGGCTGGCTCACTTTGAACTTTTTTTTTAACTCGTTTTTTCTTTTCTTTTCTTTTTTTTTTTTTGTGTGTGTGTGTGGGGGGGCATCCCAGCCGCTGGTGGTCATGGGAGCTGCCCAGTGTTGCTCTTGAGAGATGCCGCTGGATTTGAACCGCCAAGCCCCACACTCAACCACTTAGGCCACCGGGGCTCAGGCTCGCTTTGAACTTTTTTAAAGGTTTCTTCTTAAAGGAGATTCTGTAGGTTTCCCACCAGGGGTAGCAAGGAATTCTTGGAAACAGAGTCCTAAAATGTTGTCACGAGCGCCATGCATGCTCTGTCTAAATCTCCACCTTGACTCTTTGACCCCTTCTCATTTCTCACCTGGAAAATGTCTTCTAATTCTTTATGGGATTAGAGGCAGCGACTTCCTGTGTATGTGGTGCAGAGTATCATTAACTTACATATATGGATAGAAATGTCTTCCAATATACTCAGCATATAGGAGAAAAAGCTCTTATGTAGAGATACTTGGCTTGAGGCTGTGAGTCATTCACAGACATGGGCTTGTTTGTGGCCTGTAGGCTAGGCCTCTTCAGGATTGATCGGGTATGTTGCTTAGAAAAAATTCCACAATATTCACAAAAACTCCTCTAGGTTTTCCTTCAGGGAAATTTTCACAGACAAAAGAGGGGTGAAAAACAGACCAACACCTCATTAATGTTATATTTATCTAAGAATAATACAAGACTAAAAGTATATATTTCTATATGTTTTCCCTCTGCTACTCCACTTTCAAAGATCCTTAATGTAGATTTTATTGTAATGATAATAGGGGTTGGTTTGTCATAAAAGGCTTAAATGAAAGGGTAAAGAAAGAGAACTCCTTTTTTCCTACCTTTTAGAGCTCTGAGGCCACTTTTAGGCCAAGTTTTCTCATTCTTGTGTGTCTTCTTTTCTCTCTATCTAAGCACACTATTTGTTCTGCTTTTTCTACGATCTGTTCTAGCCACCTGTATAATTTAATGATTAAAAATGTGTGCATAGATAGTATGCTGAATATAACTGTTGGACTGATTAAGACATAGGGTAGAGCTATGGCTTTGTGTGCCAGGCCTTCTGCAGAACAAATGGCTCCTGGTTGCTGGCACTGACACATTCCTCTTCTTGTTCAGGGATGAAGGCAGCATATTGATTATTAAGCTGAGTTTTAACTCAGCTCACAATGGCAGCCATACAAGGCTCTTTTAGCTCTGAGGGCTGATTTCCCACTGTGTAGCCACTTGTCTGTCATCTCCAGGAGACTTCATAGAGTTAATCAGAGCCTATGTTTATCACCTTGGTCCAAACCATTCTTTTTCCTTTATTACATGAGTGACAGCAGTGAAAAATAGTACTATGAGTGAAATGTACATTAAAACCATTAGTATCCTTGAAAAGTTGACCTAACTAATGTGCCTATTCCTCATAGTAGTTGCCTAATATGTCTGGTGCCTGTAGGATTGTTGTAGCTTGTATGTGGCCCATTCTGTGTATGCCTGTTTTTACCTTCCCTGCATTATTTGTCTATATGCCACAAGATGTGTTGCCTACTGCATAGAATTTACTTTGCTGGGCTAGTAAAAATAAAGTCCAAAGTGGCTGTTGTTTATTGACAGTTTGGCAAAAACCTCGTTTCCCTACACTGCTTCCATTCCTCATTGGCCTAGTCTGATATTTGTTCCATAGTGATTGATAAATGATTCAAAGACTATTTTAATTCAACTATAACATAACTAGGGACTAAAGTCCTCAAAAACAAAGAAGCCAACCTGAGTGTTGGACGAAGGAATTTCCTTCTTAATCTTGTATTATGGCATGTAATGCTGCAGTTTCAAGTAGATATGTAGTCAGAAATGAAAGAAGGCACAGCACAGCTTCTGGCAGAACAGTCACAAACACTTGATCCAGAATTTTGTAACTGGCATTGTAGAGAAGTAAGTTCTTGCTGCATCGCTTTTAATAAGTTCAATGAATCACTCTTGTGCTGTCTTAGGGACATCTTCAACTTTGACTGTGAATGGGCTTCTGGCAAGTGCAAATGGGGTGTCAAGTAGATTTGGAAAGTATGGTGAAATTTCATCTGCAAGCATGCGCAAGTGTTCTTTCACAGAAATTATCATTATCTTTTTTCCTGGTTCAATGTCATGTTCCTCAAAGAAAGCAGATAAGGTGGGCAACAGGTAAACTTTATTTTCATTCAGGTTTTTTTTTTTACCAAAGTTGAAGTTTTGTTGGCAATTATCAGATCTCTTCAGACAAATCAAGGCATGTTGCATTTGGTCTTTGCAGTGATAAATTTAAATCATTCAAGATGGCAAAGGTGTCAACCAAGTAAGCTATTTTCTGCATTTCATTGTTATTGATGAGTGTGCTTCAAACTTTGGTCTTGCTTTCTGATTTAAAAACACGTTTTGAGTTCATCATGAAGGTAAAAACCACATTTGAAAACTTTTCCTCTCAAAAACCATCTGACTTCAGTGTGAAATAGCAGAGCATTATTTGGTGCATCCAACTCATTGGCATAATTGCAAAAACAGCTGACATTTTTAAGTGTTCGCCTTTACAAAATTGACAGAACTTATGATCTTTTCATTACTTCTTGTCACTCTTGTGGCACCATCTTCATTGCTGATATTTGCTGATTGATCATACAGTGGGCTTTAATGATTTTGGTGACTCATTCAGTACCAAACGTTGAACTCCAGATAGACATCCTAGCATAACTGGAGCACCTTCTGTGCAAACACCACAAACCTTTTCCCAAGAGATCTTACACTCTCAAAAATGAACCAACCATGTCAAATATATCACATGCATTAGTTGTCATTTCAAGAGGTTTGCAAAAAAGAAACTCATCTTTGATGTCACCATCATTAACATACCTCCCGTAAGCCAGTAACTGTGAACAGTCTGCAACATTTGTAGATGTGTGAAGTTGGATGCTAAATATTGGAAGTGGAGCGGATTTAATTTTTTGGGTCACCTGATTGAGAATATTAACAGGCAAGTCATTAGATAAGAAAATTGCACTCAATTTTGTAACAAATTCATCCTCAATTATAACACAAATAATGTCTTTGGCTTCTGGCAACAGTAAATCCTCAGGTTTGGTGTGAGTTTTCAGAACTCTGGTGATTCTGAATGTGACCAAATATGAAGCTTCAATGGCTGTTATGTTTTGTTTGTGGTACTTACCATTAGTGTCAAGTCTGACTTTCTTGAGTCCTTCAGCTTTGTTTTTAAAATAGTTAGTATCCTTGCTGGCAAAGCTCAGATACTTGCTATCAAAATGGCATTTTCGTTTGTTCAGCTTCCTGGATTCAGCCAATAAGAACTTCACAACAAATAGCACATTGAAGTTTCTCAATTCCCGCTGCAATTACTGAGGTAAAAACCATAATATAAAATATCCTCACTATATTTTCTTTTCTATAACATTCTTCTCTACATGATCCATTGTCATGGGATGTTTTGCTAATGAAAATAACATATAACAATAGCTTTAATAATACAAAAGATGATACATGGCATAATTCAGTCAATACCATCATTAACATTTCCTATGATTTATCATTCGCTTTGTTGTTTTTTTACAAACTTGTTACTATCATATAGGGATGGTTTTCACATCAACCACAGCTGAATATAAAAAGACCAATCAACTTTAGATTAAGTTCTTATGGTACAGATTTTTTTTGCAGTAGCTGATGATTTTACAATACATGATTTTATATTTATTTACCCAGTTATTATAACTCACGAAGTGTCATTTTACCTCCACTACTGCTGCTTTCAACACATTAGCTGTTTTTTCTTGAGGAGGGGGCATCACTTCCCTCTGGTGGTCGTTGTTGCTACCCAACTTTGCTCCTGGAGCGCTGCTGCTGGATTTGAACCGCCAAGCCCATGGGCCACAGTCCTGCACTCAATCACTATGCCACTGGGGCTCAGCCCCACAGTAGCCGCTTTTAACAGAGTAGATGCTTTCAACACATATTTCAATTACATATTCTTTTGGTGATTAATCACTATGCTTTAATTATGTACAATTTGTAATGATGAAAATATACCCTGCATATCAGATATTTATGTTATGATTCATAACAGTTTCAAAATTACAATTATGAAGTAGCTACAAAAATAATTTTATGGTTGAGGATCACCACAACATGAGGAACTATATTAAAGGGTCATGGCATTAGGACGGTTGAGAACTAGTGCTCTAAGTGATAGTTACTTTGATATCAACATCTGAATGCCTTTCCCCTACTGAGAAAATCATTCATTATTTGGCCATTGTTTCTCTTTCTAGCATCTCCTTCAGTCAACTTTTTTGTAGTTGTGTGTGTCCTACTACATTTGAAAGTACTCAAACTCTTCAAACGATTTTATTCACAGTGGACTTTAAGATTACATGTCTTAGACATGTGCAAACATACATATGCACACTCACCACTTTAGCTAAGTCCTTCCTAGCATTTGCTCCCACAAAACTCTACACCAGTACTTGGAAAAGCAAACACAAAATACTAGGTGATAAACTTCTTAAGGCTGAGACTTGAGAATGTTTTTTGCACTGTTGTAGTGTCATTGCCTAGACCAACGTCTGATAAGCAATATTGATTACTATGTTGCTGTTTTTAGATGTCGATTGCATCTATTCTGACTCACAGAGACCCTATGCACAACAGAATGAACACTGCCTGGTCCTGCACCAGCCTCATAATTGTTTCTATGTCTAAGTCTATTATTGTAGCCACTATGGCAATACATTTCATTGAGGATCTTCTTTCTTTCATTCTTTCTTTTGCTGATCCTCCACTTTACCAAGCAAGATATCCTTCTTCAGGGACTGGTCTCTCCTGACAATATACATACTTTATTTTTTAAAGTCCATTTAAATAGTACAAGAGGAAGAGAAGGAAGAGTGGAAAAAAACTGGTAAAAATGGAAGAAAGGATATGTTCTTTTTATGTTGATTCATTCAATTCATAGGTTACTATGATACGTTCTCTTGCCATAGATCAAGTGCAGAAGTTAGGCAAGGGTAACTTTTGCATTACCACTTGAAGTAGACATTGTGGTTGAATGACCCAATCCCTAATTCCAACTTCTTCCTCTTGATCTGTTCTCTATCCAGATGTGTTTTGGGGGTGTCTTTTTCTTCTTCTTCTCCTTCTTCTTCTTCTTCTTCTTCTTTTTCTTCTTCTTCTTCTTCTTCTTCTTCTTCTTCTTCTTCTTCTTTTTCTTCTTCTTCTTCTTCTTCTTTTTCTCCTCCTCCTCTTCTAAAATATCATAAGAATTGTTCTGTGATGTTCCTGGGAAAACATTTGCTTTTTAAATGTATGTGACATCTTTGTGTTATATTTCTTCTTGCCTGAATGTAGACTACATTGATAAAAATTCAGTGACCATCTTGTAACCAGGAGAGACAACACAAAGAAACATAAAGATTCCTTATATTCACCATTGTATTTATGTGGTACACATTTGGTATGTACTGTCCAATAACTTCCTAAAGAAAATCTGTCTTTTAGTAAAAAAAAAAGAACCTTAATCTCAGTAACATTTCTGGTGAATCAACCCAGGAGGAAGGAGATGTTAGATCAAGAAAGCACTGCTCTTCACTATGATGGGAACAAACTGAGCCTTACCCAAGCAGGAAGATAAGTGGCTGCTGGAATCCTTAGCAATTTTGCATCTTCTTACCCTCATTGGTAAGAATCCAGTCAGATCCCAGAGGTAAGAGAAGATTGCTCGAAAATTCACTTACCTCTCTTTTTCCCTGGGACCCGTATTGTCCATTATTTGAAGTCTTCTCCTAGTCAACCTCTGTATCGTCTAATTACATGTAACCATTTTCATTGTGTGTGACACTGCCTTTCTTCAGTATTTTTCTGACACCCTTGAAAACAAAGTTGTTGTTTCTTTCAGCTTACATTGAAGTTTAAAATTTTTCTGATTTTTGCCCTGTATTGAGGATGTTGTGATTTTGGAGTAGAGAAGATAATATTGGATTTGAGAGTTTTAAAACAGATTTAGTTGACTGTATGACTGAACATAGGGGAAAACAAGTGGTATTTGTCGTCTGCTTAGTTTCTGAAAAAAAAATGAAACAAAGCAAAACAAAACTGGGCTTGCCCCTTTACCAAGATGGGGACCACTAGGATGCACTACATGGATCTGCTTTTATAAGATGGTGACCACCAGGATATGCAACCTTCCCAGGTTAAATAACCTCTATTTTGAAGATCTCTTCTGACTTTAAAAACATTGTTCTTGCTCTTCTTTCCTTTCTCTTTTTGTTTGTTTTTTTTTTTTTTTTTTTGGGGGGGGGCGCATCACTGCACTCCGGTGGTGGGAGTAGGAGGCCCAGCCCCACTGCTGGAATTGAACTTCCATCCCAGTGGTCCGCAGTCCCATGCACAACCACTATGCCACTGGGGCTCAGCCCCTCTTTTTGTTTTTTTTGTGGCATCACTGCCCTGGTGGGAGTAGGAAGCCCAGCCTTGCTCCTGGAAAGCTGCTGCTGGATTTGAACCATCAATCCTATGGGCCGCCATCCCACACACAACCACTGTACCACCAGGGCTCAGCCCTTCTTTCCTTTCTTAACTGGTGATTTTATATAGATTTTAACAAGACAGTCCTTCTAAAGAGTATATTGTTCATTTTTATTGATATGAAAAGGTCTTCTAGCTCAAAATGTTGCTGAAAGATATATTTTTATTTCTGGATGATAATTAGAGGAAGTGCATATGGATATGTTTGTCTTAGAACTCAGCTTTGGTTTTGTAATATGTGCATGATTAAAATCAAATAGTTTTAATATTATTTAATCATTTAATATTAAACTTGCTCCCTTAATATAGATTAATGGAGATTTCTATCCACATTAGCAAAGTCTGGT
Organism: Nesogale talazaci; assembly: GCA_004026705.1. NCBI lineage: Eukaryota > Metazoa > Chordata > Mammalia > Afrosoricida > Tenrecidae > Nesogale > Nesogale talazaci. Next base: position 13,993 of record PVJH01014936.1, on the reverse strand, counting down.
ACTCCATGTCCCATGTAAACAAGAAGTAGTTATAGAAGAGGGACATCTACCCTGGATTCCATAGAGAATTATGTGTATGAAACCCTCAAAAGAGTAATGAGACAGGGCAAAGGAACAGAGCTAGAGGTTTGACCAAAGGACACACAGAATCTGTGATAATATCTTGAAACTTCATTTCCTAGAATCCTTTTCTACCTTCACTGAGGGTTCCCAAGAATTTGTACCTCAAAAACCTTAAAAAATGGAGTTTGAATGTAAGAAGTAAGAAAATACCAAGAACAGTCATGCTTTCTGAGAAGTGTTTTCTTCCTCCTTGGGAATTTCTTAATAAAAGTATCTTGTGATATCCTATTTCTTCCAAAAGTAAATCTTTCTTTTAGTAAGATAAGAACCTGGCATGCAGTAACACCAAGAATTCTATTTACCAAACCAAAGACCACTGAACCATGAAAATCATCCCCATCATAACTGTTCAATTAATGATTGTTAAATAATTGAATGAATGAGTATATGAGAAGAAAGTATAGTTTTAATATGAATTAGATACCTTATTAGAAACAGCAAGCAGATTTTTGCTGAAGATCATCCAACACATGCTATAGCACTTTATTCCCAGGGATCTGCCAGAGTTTTAGACTGAAGTCAGAAGAGAACATGGAACAAAGAATATCATTGCTAATGTCAGATAAATCTCAGCTCTGATTATGCCAAGGCATTCAACTATGAAGATCATAGTAAACTATGGATAGCCTTTGGGAAAAATGGTAAGTTCAGAGCACTTCATTGTTCTCATGTGCAACCTGTACGTCAGTCAACAGGGAGTTGTGTGAAGAGAAGAAGGGAATGCTGCATGCTTCAATATCATGAAAGATGTACATCAGGGTTGTATCCTCTTACCATATTTATTGAATCTGAATGCTGGGCAAATTTTATGCTGTGGCACAACCTTGCTTTCTAAAATTGAAGATTTGAAATAATTGCTGATGAAGATCAAGTTCAACAGCCTGTAGGATGGGGTTAACGCAAGGCAAAAAAGACCCAAGTCCTTATAATTGGACTACTTGGGTGACATCATGGTAAATGCAGAAAAGGTTGAAGTTGTCAAGAATTTTGGCTTACTTGGATTCACAATCAATACTCAAGGAAACAGCAAAGAAATCCAGTAACGCATTGAGTTGAATAATTCTGCTGCACATGGCCTCTTTTAAATGTTGAAAAGTAAGGAGGTTATTTTGAGAACTTAGGTATGCATAACCAAAGTCATGCATTCTCAACCCCATCTTATACATGTGAAAGTTGAACATTGAATAAGAAAGAGTGAAGGAAAATCTATATGTTTGTGGGCAAAGAATATTGAAAGTATCACGGATTGCCAAAAGTACTGACAAATCTGTCTTGGAAGAAGTATTGCCAAAGTGCTTCTAAGAGGCAACCCTTCCTCACATGTACATTGGACCTGTTGTCAGGTCAAGTTTGTTAAAGTGGGGGGGGGGTGGTGAAAAAGAGGAAGGCTTTCCACAAGGTAGGCTGACACAGTTCCTGCAACAATGTGCTCAAACATAAGAACAATGGTCAGAATGACAAAGGATTGGGCAGGGTTTCATTCTCTTGTACATGAGGTCATTATGAGTATCATCTAAAAACAACAACAGCATTGGAGAAGGGACTCATATGGAGGAGGCAATTGTGTAATTCCTGAATTTCTATTTATTGAGTGTAATGGACTATGTGTCAAGTGTTTTAACACTTGAGGACAAGCTTCTTGAATTCAACAGAGATATTCTAAGCAGCAGACATTCAGGCTGATCCTGTATCAGGCCTTCAGGAGAGCACATTATCCACAAGCATTCATGACTCAAATGGAGAAGAAAGGTTTATAAATTTATTTCACACCACAGACAGGGCTATCTGGGGTTTAACTTAGCCACATTCTGCTCTCCCTCAGTGATCATAGGTAATTCATTCAGAGTTAAATTTCTTTGGATTTGGGGGATGATATATTGATCCTGAATATAGTCAGAATTCACTTCCCCTTCCCAGTTCCCAAGAACTCCCAGTAATAATAGACTACTATGCAGTGTGAGCAATTTATGGTATAATGAACTTGTTTTATTCTTGTTCAGCCAGGATATTGCTGCCCCTGCCTGCTTTGCTTTTGTTTTATTTTCTCCTCAGCCATTCTCTTTTTTGTTACTACTCCCTTTAGCTCTGATTTTCTATAAGGTCATTCTAAGGACAGGATGCTTCAATAGTGGAGATGATTTGTGAACAAGTGCATACCAGCTGTGTGTGCTGGTGATTCTCTCTGTTCTCATTGTCTTTCGGAAATCTGGTCCATAAAGAAAAAATTTCACGTGCCCAAAATTTAGAGTTCAAATTTAGAGTTTGAGGTTGGTGTCATTCGGATGAATGCTCTAAGTCAGGCACAACAGAGCAGTTACTAGGAGAGAGATGGTGATTCAATGTAATATCTCTGAGAGCTGTAACTCATGAGTAGGGGGAAATATTTCTGTAGCCACAAAATTGTATAAGGCCTGCCACAACCTCAAGTATTCTACAATGACTCTTACCTGGAAGATAGACCTTTCCACCAAGTGGTGCTAGGGTCATTGGAAATTAGTTAGTTTTCTATAATGATCTTTTAAACGCTTGTGGCAGGACATTGCTAGAGAAAAATTATAACCTCACTGGTGCTAAATATTTGCAGTATGAGGGCACTCATTTTAAATCTCAACACACTATTTTTGATTAATGCTGATGCTGATGGTTCTGAGACAGTATCAACACTCTAGGGCTAAATGCTTTACATGTGAATGCCATAATGATTAAATTTTAATTACTTCTGGTACTTGCACATTAACGGTAGAGGCTTCCAGTCACAATAGTCAAAGAGTAATGCATCATAATAAATTATAGCATCTCCAAAGATTTGATGGTTGACATAAAAATATTTTTCTCTCAGCTGATTGACATTGTGGCAAGGGTGAAGTAAACCAAATTTCTGTCCATTAAAATATTTTAGATCAAGGAGTGACTACTATAATTAGCTCCTACATGTGTGCTTTGGACTTTGCAATATATTCTTTTGGAGGCTGTGGTACCTTGAAGTTTATAAAATAACTTTTCAGTTGAAACCTGGGGTGAAAACCTTAGAAAAGTATTTTTCAAAAGTTTCAAGCTGTCCTTTTCTGTAGGGATATATATATATATATATATATATATATATATATATACACACACACACACACACACACACATATTTGATAATTATACATGAAATAAAGATCCCAGTCGAGATCAAGTTCATTAGTCCAATACTGGTCTATATATATCTGATGCTAATCCATAAGTCTGTCTTCAGACTCCTGCAGCCACAGGCAATGTTACAGAATGCAGGAAGATCACAGGCCAGTGGGTACAAAGTCTTGTGGATTCAATGGCAGTGGAAGTATCGCAGGGTTCTGACAGCTCTCTGAATGAATTGTCAACAAGAAAATAAAGGCAGAGTAACAGGAGTAGGTTCCCAGGACCCTCGTTATGAGAGGGCCATGGCCACAAGGAGTCAATGTGAGGCTGTGACTTGATGGACAGGCTTGGCCCCACCCCTTCACTTTTACATATCAAGTTGACATGACATTCCATAACTGTCACATGGTCAAATGTAATAGGGTATGACTAATAATCATGAATTTGTGAATATGAGACTCCCAGTATTGTATCCAGTATCATGACCTCTATTATTAAGAACACACTCAGGTGAGTCTTCAAGAGAGATTGTACCTCCCGAGACTTGCTGGAGAGGGGTGAAAGTAATCCACCCTCTATCACACTCTGCCTGAGTGCACGGTAATTTACTCAACTCACTGCCATAGATTTGATAATAACACAAAGAAACCTATTGAACAAGGTAAAACTTCCAAAATTTTTAGAATGGGAGTAGAAAAAAACCCCATCTTTCTCCCACAGAACAATCTTGAGTTTAATAGCGCAACACATAACTTCTATTTCACCTTGGTTTACATGTTGACTCTGTGAATAGATTCTGGGATTTCACTCTCATGGACTTCTGTAAACAGGTACTCAGCATTTAAGCCCCCAAACAAGTTCCTCTTCTGATATACATGATACTAATAGTATAATGCTTTTATCACTCCAGCTGGTATGCATCCTCTATGTGGACTTAGATGACACTTCACTTAGATGACTGCTTGTTAAGAAAAGTCTTCAAGACCCCAGACATTATTCTTTCTGATAGCCAGCCACTAACTGATTTCTTCAGAACACCTTTGCAAGGTGATTTCTTCAGCAATCACCTTAGATAGGCCAGTATAAAGTAAGGCAACATTATATGATCTAATTACTCTTAGACTAAGGCTTAGTTCAGTGTAATTTCAAAACCTATCCATGAACATAAAGTTTATAAACACCTAAGTTTCATATATATATGTGTGTGTGTATCTATAGTCTACTTTAGAAGAAACATTATCAACTTTTAAGTTGTTATTGCTGATATTGTTAATATTTTTATATTATTTATATGCTTCAAAATAATATAAAATCTTCATAGATAATTTTGTATTTCTAAGAATAACATTAATTTTAGTCTAATATATTCTAATACATAGATATATAAATATAAAGCTACAGTTATATACACACTTATACATATATATGTATGAGAAGGTACCCAAAGAAAAAGAATTTTGTTTCCAATGCTATGAAGTAAAATTACTTTTATGAAATAACCTATCACCTTCAAAGTACTCTCCATTACACTTAAGACATTTGTCAAATCTGTGATTCATTCTTGGAAACATTTTTCAAATTCCTTTGTTTGGATGGTTGACAGCACCTCCCTCATTTTTTTTGGTCACCTCTTCTATGTGATCATATCACTGTCTCTTTATGCCCTTCTTCATTCACAGAAACAAAAAACAAGATGTCACACGGGGCAAAATCAAGTAAGTAGAGCATGTGGGGCAAGAAAGGCAAATGGGTTTTGCGAAAAACTGGTTCACTGAAATGATTGTGTGAGCAGATTCATTGTCATGGTGGCAAAACCAGTCTCTCATCTCCCACAAATCTGGCCCTTTTTGTCTGAAAGCTATGCAATCTTTTTCAGAACCTCTAAATAGAAAGTTTGATTAATAGTCTGACTTGGTGGAACAAACTTCAAATGCATTATAAGCTGACATTTTCATTCATTCAGCAAGTTAATGGACATCCAGGACAAGGTTTGTCATCAATCGACACTTCACCCTTTTTTGAAACAAGAAAACCACTCATACTCTTTTTTTCTCATAGCATAGTCATTGTAAGCTGTGTTTGACATCACAACAGTTTCTGTAGCATTTTTTTCAAGCAGGAAACAAAATTTCACAGCCCCACACTGTTCTCCTAAATTGCCCATCACTAAATAAAAGGTTCAAGTGAAACTGTTTTTTTTCTCTAATGATTTTATTGGGGGCTCTAACATCTCTTATAACATTCAATGCATCATTTCTATCAAGCATGTTTGTACACATGTTGCCATCTTCAACTCCAAATTTTTTCTACCTGAGCCCTTGGTATAAGCTCATCCTTCCCCCTCCTTTTTTTTTAATAAATCATTTTATTGGGGGCTCTTACAATTCTCATCATGATCCATACATACATCAATTGTGTGCAGGCCACATTTGCACACTTGTTGCCATCATCACTCTCAAAACATCCTTCCTCCACCTAGGCTCCAAGAACCAGCTCCCCATATTTCCCTTCATTTCCCTCCCCCATGTACCCTTAATAATTTGCAAATTGTTATTACCATTTCATATTACCTTTCATATTATCCAATGTCCCTGTTGTCTGTACCCCAAAGAGGAGGTTATATATAGAGCCCTGAAATTGGTTCCCCTTTCTGTTCCACTGTCCCTCCACCCTCCCAATATCACCACTCCCTCCACTAGTCCTGAGGGATCATCTATCTTAAATTCCCCAAGTTTCTGACTCCAGTGTACATCCCTTAGTCTAGCTGGATTTGTCTGGTAGAATTGGGATCATTGTAGTGGGTGGGAGGAAGCATTTGAGAACTAGATGAAATTGCATATTTCATTGTTACTACACAATACCTTGACCGGCTTATCTTCTCACTGCAACCCCTCTGTAAGATGATGTTGCTTCACTTATTGATGGGCTTTGGGTCCCCAATCTGAACTCCCCCTCATTTATAATGATATAATGTTTAATTCTTTGATGCCTGATACCGGATCCATTTGACACCTCATGGTCGCACAGGCTGATGTGCTTCCTCCATGTGGTATTCTTTGTTTCTGAGCTGAACGACTACTTGTTTACTTTCAAGCCTTTAAGACCCCAGACACTATCTCTTTGATAGCCGGGCACCATCAGCGTTCTTCACCTCATTTGCTTATATTCATTGTGACCAGAGATAACCTTCCCAGGCAATGACTTTGAGTGCAGTAATTCAGAGAAAATTTTTGCTTGCCTAGCAGGAGAAGTGTGCAATATGAAAACTCCGTCCAGTAGAGAAATTTTTCCAATTTTTTAAGGTTATATCCTTATATATGTTGTGTTAGGCCAGGTTGACTAGAGATACAAATCCAAGGAAACTCACTTATATTTAAGAAAGAGCTTTCTTCTTACTATTATTTTCATTTCAAAAATTATTTATATATATATTGGACATTGGGTTTTGTTGTTGTCATCGTCATTTTATTTTCTTTGGTCACTTCATCTTAGGATGCTTTTTTTGGGTACATATTGTTATCTCTGCAGGTCTATCTAGATAAGATAGGATGGATGAATAATCTGGAGGTGAAAACAATGAGACTGATGGTTGGGGGGATATGGGAGATACGGAGGTGGAGAAAAGGAGGTGGTGTTGACCAATCCAGGGGTAAGGGCACAACAAGTGTTTCAAAATCAGTGACAATATAGGTGTGAGAGGCCTGTTAAGGATTGATCAAGTGTAATGTAACAGAGAGAAATTTCTGAAACCCAAATGAAGCTGAACGTGATAGTGGGAAAAGAGGAAAGGAAACAGAAAAGAACTGGGAGGTAAAGGATATTTATGGAGCTCAAATATAGGCATGTGCATAGGTAAATATATTTATATATGATGATGATGGAAAAATAGATCTACATGCATATACTTATAGGGTTAGTATTAAGACGCAGATGGAGGGAAAGTAGAGTAGAAAGGGGGAACCAATTGCAAGCATTTACATATAACCACGTCTCTGGGGTAGGGGCAACAGGGAAGTAGGTGAAGGGACACATGGGACAGTGTATGATATGACAAAATAATGATCATTTGCAAATTATTAAAGGAGGGGGAATGGAGAGGGAGGGGAAATATGAGGAGCTGATACTGAGGGTCTAAGTTGATAGTGAGAATGATGATGGCAACAAATGTACAAATGTGGTCTGAATACAATTGATGTATGTATTGATCATGATAAGAATTGTGAAAGGCCACAATAAAATTACCTTAAAAAAAGAGCTTTCAATCAAGAAGTACTTATATATCAGGAAAACAACTTAACTCAGTTGAACTCAAGTCCAAAATATAAAATCTGGGAAGCCTATACCACAAGGCTTGGACCACAAAAGGGCAAAAAACAAATTTAGTAGTATGATTACTAACATTGTACAGGGTAGCTGTTTTAAATTGGGCATCCATGTTTGTACTGTTTGGATTTTCTTAGAAGTTAAGTTACTCTTCATTAGTTTACTTACCTATAAAAGTGAATACACCCTCTCAGAGAAAAACTTAATCGCCTTCTCCTCTGGTCATGAATCTCCATAGAAATTTGCATACCACTACAGGAATGTCTATTAAATTAGAGTGATTGTGGGGCAACAGAACATGGCAGGAATAATTTTTTTTGTTTTTCCATTCTCCCCTCAAAGGAAAACCTAATCCTAGATGAGGGGAAGCCTCCTCTGAAGAGCTAGTTTTAAAGAACACACAAGGAAGTGCTAAATGAATCAAAATCATTAGAAGGACACATTATAACCTTGTTTGTGAAACCAGATTCAGTGATTACATGACCTGTCCTAAATCTAAATGATTCATCTGATATTCTTTTATGGAATCTTTGTTTTTAAACATATTGAATTTTTTCAACAGGGCACAATACTCAGAGTAAAATGGTCTACTGGTTTTTCTGGTACAATCATATGATTAAAAATGGCTTATAGGCACCATTTGGGTTTTCATCTGTTTTTAAGATCTAAACATGTTTTTTTTTAAAGAATATCAGGGCTGAGCCCCGGTGGTGTAAGTGGTTGAGTGTGAGACTGCGGCTCATGGGCTTGGCGGTTCGAATCCAGCGGCGGCTCTCAGGAGGAGCCTGGGTAGCACTCATGACCACCAGAGGGCAGTGATGCCCTCCCAAAAGAATATCATGGTGATGGAGGAATATGGCCACCATAAAATAAGCATGCAATTATGGGAGAGATTCTAGTAGAAGGGATATTTAATACTCTTAGACGTAAGAATGGCAACTTGAAAACTAGGTGAACTAGTTACTTAACATGGGAGATCAAAAATGCCTGCTGATGAATCCTTTACCACTAATGAGTGGCATGACCTATTTCTGAATGCTTCTCCTCCAAAGCACACTTTCTGGTCCCTAAACCAACCAAGGCAGCCAAACTTCTTACCTCACTGTTCACTGAAGGCCCTGTGAAGCTAGCAGCCTGTGTAGGCATCTTGGTGCAGACATTTTCAGTGACGAGGCAACACTTTTTGATATTTTCTCCCTTTTTTCCTTCTTGCTCCAATGCATACCCACCATGGTAGAGAAGCAGGAATCCCCGCCCACAGGTAGTTTTAGCTTTCATGTATTTAATCTTTTTATTTTTGATCTATTATAAATATATTCTTTTCCAGTTTTCTCCCACTTTCTGTGTGACCCTACAACTCTGAGAATACGTATGTTTTCCAGGCAAAATCAGGCAAGCCCATAGTTTCAGTGCAATAACACAAGAAAGATTATTTTTCTCCTTCTGAGTACATAGATCCACATAAATTCAAGTTTCCATAGCAACAAAAATGCCAGCCCCCAAGGCTAAGCCACACCATGGTCTTATGTCACTCTTGTCACTCTTCTCTATAGCAACACTTTTCATTCTTTTTCACGTTTTCTTTTTTTATTCTTTTGTCGTCTCAATCTCCCTTACTCTTTTATCCTTTTCTTCATCTTTAATTGTACTTCTTCTAAACATACACACAGACTTACATACTATACAAACATAAATTATTTTCTTCTAGTCTGAATATTTGCTTCCACTTTTCACTACCCCTCACATGATCTCTTTCTGCTCCTCTACTTTTCATCATGAAATATATTTTAATGAAACCTCCTTGTTGTGATTAATCTTCTTAAAATGTATTTCCAAATTAATTTTATAAATCTGTTGCTGATTCCAACAGTTGATTTGTATTATTATCATTACGTTTCTTTTTTCTACCCTCCCACCCACCACTTTCTCCACTTACCCATATTTCTTCTTTTTTCTCCTTTTCACCACTGTGTTTCTTGGCTTCAATTATACTTCTCTTTCTCTTGCATCACTAGGCAGAGCCAACTAAAATTTCATGACAGAAGGTCACACACCAGTAATAACTGCAGCATGATGCCACAGAAACACCAATCAACCATAGTGTCCACCCAATGTAAGAAATAACAAACACAAACAACCCCAAATCAACCAAACCCAAGTATTCTATAAAAGAGGCTTTGAAACAACCAGAAATATAAATCAGAAGTATGATATTTAGGTCCATTCAAGAAATGTGTGAAATTCACATGAAAACAACCGAAGAAATTGAAAAACATAAATGCTTAAAACACAAGGAATCCCAGAAGATAAACAGTGAGATAATATTTGGGTCACATAGTAAAATTTCTGAGAAATTGAATCAAAGAAAAGGAAAACCACATCAGTGAACCCTAACTAAAAATGAGAGAAACAGCAACAAACTGTAATCTAAAGAAGGTCCGAGAACGATGTGGGACACTGTCAAGGAAGACCTTATGTCAAAAGCAAGAAGAAGTAACAACAAAAATTCTACAGATAAGACAGTACAAGAAATCATGGAAGAAAAGTTACCCAATATCACAGAGGAGGAGAAAATAACTGAAGCTGACAAAATCCAAAAAAGGATATACCCCTAAGTAAAACCTCATGCTTCCGTATCATAGTAATACTATGTGATTTCAAGGAGAAGGAGAGAATCTGCTGGCAGATAGGGGAAAATGAACAATCACCAACAAAGGAAAGTCAATAAAGTTAGGCTCAGACTTCTCAACAGAAACTGTGAAGGCGGGGCTGAGCCCCGGTGGCGTAATGGTTGTGCGCGGGACTGCGGCCCAAAGGGACGGAGGTTCAATTCCAGCAGTGGGGCTGGGCCTCCTACTCCCACCACCGGAGAGCAGTGATGCCCCCCCCCCCAAAAAAAAAGAAAAGAAAAGAAACTGTGAAGGCAAGAAAACAGCGGAGTGATATATATAAAATCCTGAAATGAAAGATTTTTCAACCAAGAATATCATTTCCATAAAAATTATCCTTCCACTATAAAGAGAAAAAAAGATATGTCTAGACAAGGAAAAGCTAAAGAAATTCATAAAAACAAAACCAACTGTGAAACTCCCTGCAATATGATCAATTCTGATTAATGGTGACCTTGTAGGTCAGTGTAGGACGATCTCTGGTTTTCTAAGACTACATTTTTAATTGGAATAAAAATCCTCAGTTTTCTCCCCAAACAAGACCAACATTACAGAAAAATATAAAGTGAATGAGTGTGGAGAAAATCAGTGCCAGCAGAAAAACTGAGAAAGTCATATAGGTAAACACAACAAAGAAAGCAATACAAAAAACAACAACAATAAAACAGCACTCTAAACCACACAGAAATAGAAGAACAAAGATATCAATAAAATCGCACAAACTGTAAAGACACCAAGTACAAACACAGTTAAATTACATCAAAAAATATGCACATAGCAATGATGACACTGAATGTCAACGGAGTAAATGTATTATTTGAAATATAATGAGTAGCAGATTGAATAAGAGAATAAATTCCATTTTTCAGGTGCCTACAAGGGACTTACTTTAAACTCAAAGATAAAGATAGACTAAATATTTTTTTTCAATTGACTAAAAATTAAAATATGGTGAAAAAAAATCTACCAGAAAATGCCAACGACAGAAAGGCAGTAGTGGCAATATGAAATCTCTAATAAATGAGACATCAAGGAAAATAACATAGTAAGAGAAAAGAACGGACACTACATAATGCTTAAATATACGTATACCAGACAAATTTAACTATAAGAAACATATACAAACCCAATGAAAGACCTACAGGCTATATCAATCCATCTTCTCCAGAATATATGGTACAGGTACTATAACATAACATATTAGGACACAAAGCAAAGCTCAACAAATTAAAAAATGAAACAAAACATTGAGATCCTACAGTCTACTGTTGCGCATCAAAAGAATAAAAAGCAAGTCCAAGAACTGGCCAAAAATTTTTAGCAATGGCATAATTATCAAAGGGCTAATTATTAAAATCTATATAATGCTGTGACATCTCAATAAGAAAGAAACATAGACTCTAGTTAAAAGTTAGGCAAAGGACATGAATAGACAATTCACAATGGATGACATTTGAACGAGTAACAAACATATAAGGAAATGCTTAGGATCATTAGCCATCCAGGAAATGAAACTCAAAGGGATGATGGTGCTCACACTTTTTCAGCATGGGAGCTATTTATAAAGTGATCAAAACTACAAGAATGCAAAACGTATATTTTTATTTATTACATTTATTCATAAATGCATTGAGAATTCTTTATATGTACAATGTATGTTTATGTACCTTACATAACTGCATGAATCCATATTGCACAGAACAATTAACTACATACATTTTTTGCTATTACCTAGGTTTACTCTGATGACTTACGCTGAATGGAAAGAGTCAGGGAAGCAGCTACTGACAGCCAGCCTCAAGCACACTTGCAAATGATGATCAGTCATGGTGGAATGGGACTGGGACTTAATGATCTTTATGTGGGAAAAGACCGACTCACATAAATAAGTAGCGCCAAATCATGCAGTCAAGAAGATAGGACACTTTCTCATGTTTGGGTACTTTCTTTCTGCGAGTAAATTCCAGAACTGTTCATGTGCTCTGAACTTCAGCTGAATGTCGACTTGTAATGTCAAAATCTCCCATTCCGTATGAAAGTGATATATTTTTAATCTTCTTACTTGGTCCAGCACCCCCACTCATTTTAATACCATTTATTGCATTTAAGAGAAAAAAAAGAACACGGTCTAAAAATCAGGATAACTTAGCTTGTCAGTTTTGCTGCACTTAGCACAGTTGTTTGCGCATGCATTTGACATCCAAGATTGCATCTATCTTTTCTCTTGCTCTTTGATGACTAGACCAGTGTGCAGCTGCCTTAGCTTGCTCTCTACCTCAATTTGCAAGTTACACTACCTGTGAGACACCTAACCAGTGGACTGTGTCACAGTAATTTGAGGTTCCTTCAAGACCTGCTTCACTATGCTACTAGAATAGACATCTGTTGAGCTGGGGACTATCAAACCCTGCCATCTGGCTGACTGTTGGAGGCCTGTCTTGCTGTTTGCTCCCTTCTGGCCAGATAACCTGAAGTGCTCTACAAAGGACTACCTGGCAGCCCTCAAGACTTGAAGGACTGCAAATATATTAGCTGTCTCATGGAAATGAGTTGCACTGAGCTATTTATACTGTTTTATAGATTAGTTAACTGTTTATTTCTTATGTGATCTGTCTATGCAAATATATATATATATATATATAAAATTATTAGTGTCCTGATTTTGTTTCTCTAGAGAAGCCTAACATATGAACTATTTAAAATTTGTCCTGCTTTTTCTGTTATCTTTCCATCAGACAGGTTTCTGTTTTATTTAGTTATTATTCTTGACTTTCTTTTTGTTGTTGTTTTTGCTACATTTTCTCAGGATAGATAAATCTATAGATAGTAACTGGAGGAGATTGGGGGTGGGGGAATGGAGAGCTTACAACAGTGAGGACAAGGAAGAATAAAATGTTCTAATGTTTACTGTGGCAATTGCACAGCTTTTCTTACTGTAATTGAATTATTTAAAATGTATGATATGTGAATTGTCGGCCAAAATGACTGCTATTTTTAAAGAGGATCTAAGAGGAAATTCACACATGAGTTATCTACTTACACAGAAATCCAGAAACAGAACAAAAACAATAATATGTCAAATGTTTGACAATAACATAAAAGGCAAGGAACAATAAATATCAGGAGATATTTATCTATGTCTAATTTATATGAGAACAAACTATATTCTGTAAAAGCCTCATGTTATGTATGAACAGGACAATGATATGAACCCTTAGCCATTCATCTATCAAAACAAAACTATCTCTTCAGAATTTAGTAAGAATCTTACTGTTACTTTATTTTAAAGCCTATAGCTCAAATTTCCCTAGCTTCTCTAATCATTATTTTATTAATTTGCTAACACAAATTTTTATTTTAAGAGTCATGATGATTTATGCCTACAAGCAAACAATTTGAGAAAAAGGAGAAAAGTAGATACTCTTACAATTATGACTATATTTCCATATAAAATTTACAGAAATATTTAATCTTTTTAATGACTAATTTCTATTCTTGACAAACTTTGGATCTGTTATAATTCATGGAGAATTTTACCACCCAGAATTCTAGAGATCTTTATTCAGACTGGTGGTTTCCAACTCAGGATATTATGCCATTTTAATAAGTGCAATATAGTCCATTTTTCATTTGAAAACAATTGGTAAAATGTTTTAGCAGGTCATCAAAACAAAAGCTTATCTGTAAGTGATAAAATGTGATATGGAAATTATATATATACAGAAAAAGACAGATTGAAAAATTCCAAAACAAAT